>SJYC01134020.1:0-13893 GCA_006408675.1 Madoqua kirkii | reverse complement strand
AGCTAGAAGTCTAAGATAAAAATGTCAGTAGGTTTAGTTTCTATATTTAAAGCGAACTTTAAAAATATAAAACCTTGAGGAGTTTAACAACAAATAATGTTGTCCTTGTTTATTAAACAATTTTTGAAAAATATGATCATTTATAATTATATAATCCAAAATCATACTGCACAGAAATGTGTCATGAAAATGTTGCTACTTTTCTTTCAGAATTTTATGTTTTTATCCAATTGCACTCTTAAAAATGAAAATTAGGGCCACACTCAGTGAAGTGCTTTCTTTTTTTTTTTTTAATTCATAGTGCTTCAGTTCAACATTACCTTGGCTATAGATTCCATGAAAGGACACATACTTTAAAAACATAGCTTGAATATTTTGTATTTTACTTGCACTTCATAATTTATTTTATCTTTTCTTCTTTTTATTAAAGGTAGGAATGTTTAGTGTCTCACTCTCTCAAGTAACACTGTGTTGAATAAATTCCTATATAAAATTCTTATGTATCTATGATAATTTCTAGGTTATACATTTCTAGGAGTAGAGCAGCTGCCTAGAATTTGTATCACAATACCAAGTTTGGAGAAGGAAATGGCAACCCACTCTAATACCCTTGCTTGGAAAATCCTATGGATGGAGAAGCCTGGTAGGTTACAATCCATGGGGTTGCAAAGAGTTTGACGTGACTGAGCCACTTCACTTCCTTCTTTCCAACCAATTTGTCAAAATATTCCTTGCCAGATAATTCCAAAATCTGATTCATCTCAATGTTGTCATTAGCTTGCTGTCTTTTCTTACTCAAGTTGTGATTCATGGCTCTTGAGTCTCCTGCATTGATTGGTAGGCGGGTTCTACCTAGGAAGCTCTCTTGGGTATGGCAGGTGACCTTTTTATAGTATTCTCAGCAAATGTTGAAAAACTAAAATTTCTATTTAAACCTTTTACTTAAGCAGCCAGTCATTTGGAAAGGTAGAAGCAGGAGCTTATCCAGGCTAGGTGGGCGGGCCCTTCCAGATGGGGAAAGGGAGTCTCCATTCTGCAGGGAAAAAGTTCCAGGCCTTGTGACAAGGTCTTATCTGCTGCGCTGCCCAAGTATTTGGGGTCTTTCAGTAGAGTTGGCAGGGATAAAAAGCACTTATTGGAAAGGCAATTGTTAGAGCATGATTCTCTCCCCAGTGCTGCCAGACACTTAGAGTCTTAGAGCCTATAGGGAAAGAGACAGATTCCCTGAGTTTGCAATTTTTTTTTAATGGCTCAGCTGGTAAAGAATCTGCCTGCAATGAGGGAGACCTGGGTTTGATCCCTGGGTTGGGAAGATGCCCTGGAGAAGGGAAGGCTACCCACTCCAGTATTCTAGCCTGGAGAATTCCATAGACTGTATTGTCCATGGGGTCGCAAAGAGTCAGATGTTACTGAGTGACTTTCACTTTCACTTCACTTTTCATGTGGACTGACAGTAAAATTCCACTGGATCAGAAGAAGTAATAATTTTCCCTGGGCATCCTTCCAGTGTTGCTGCTGCTGCTGCTAAGTCCTTTCAGCCATGTCCGACCCTGTGGGACCCCATAGATGGCAGCCTACCAGGGTCCCCATCTCTGGGATTCTCCAAGCAAGAACACTGGAGTGGGTTGCCATTTCCTTTTCAAATGCATGAAATTGAAAAGTGAAAGTGAAGTTGCTCAGTCATGTCCAACAATTTTTTTTTAATGGCTCAGCTGGTAAAGAATCTGCCTGCAATGAGGGAGACCTGGGTTTGATCCCTGGGTTGGGAAGATGCCCTGGAGAAGGGAAGGCTACCCACTCCAGTATTCTAGCCTGGAGAATTCCATAGACTGTATTGTCCATGGGGTCGCAAAGAGTCAGATGTTACTGAGTGACTTTCACTTTCACTTCACTTTTCATGTGGACTGACAGTAAAATTCCACTGGATCAGAAGAAGTAATAATTTTCCCTGGGCATCCTTCCAGTGTTGCTGCTGCTGCTGCTAAGTCCTTTCAGCCATGTCCGACCCTGTGGGACCCCATAGATGGCAGCCTACCAGGGTCCCCATCTCTGGGATTCTCCAAGCAAGAACACTGGAGTGGGTTGCCATTTCCTTTTCAAATGCATGAAATTGAAAAGTGAAAGTGAAGTTGCTCAGTCATGTCCAACAACAGCCCACCAGACTCTTCCATCCGTGGGATTTTCCAGGCAAGAGTACTGGAGTGGGATGCCATCGCCTTCTCCAGTTTCCAGTGTTAGGTTGATAGAAAACTGTGGGCTTTTGTTACTTTTTCTGTTGGTGGCAACCTTAAGCCATTATGCTGCCTATACTATTGCCCCAGTCATGGATCACTTTCCATCTGCAGAAGTTCTTGGTTGCTTCTTGAATTGCTTTTAGGGTTTATAGTTGTATTTAGTTAGAAAGAACAAGGGAAATGAGTCTATATCACCTTGTAACAGGTCATAATAGATCAGAAGTCTCTCCATGATATTTTTTAAAACTAATTTTCCCCAAGTTTAGGTGTATGCTATATTTTTTCTTGTGTCTAGCTTGAATACTAGCAGCATTATCACATGCAGACATGACAGTGCATGTCATTTCAACAGTAATTTTTACAGATGCTGTGTATTTCACAGGGATAAATCATGTTTCTTTAAAATATCTTTAAGAAAAGAAAGAGAGAAATTATCTTTAATAAATACAGACATAAACAGAACTTTTTGCTCCAGGACACAGCATAATATTCTGAATGATTTAAGTAATCTGACTTAGCAGTATGTTGGCACTGTTCTTTGGAGAGGACATTTGCTATCAAAAGACAAGGTCTTATTACCTCTAAATAGAATAAAATGTTTCCTGCTTTTGCCAGTTTATCTTGCCTTCTGTGGCTATTGCAGCTCTCTCGCATTTCAAATTTGAGCTTGTAGTAGCATAAGTGAAAGAACACAATATTCTGAACTTGCCTCTTCGCTTCTCCTTCTCTGGCTTTCAACTGAAGACTCCATCAAATTCCTGTCCTTCTCTGAACTTTCCTGGACCACAGTGACCATCTGTGCATAAAATGAAGATGTCTGGCCACAGCATTTATGATACTCTGTGCCCAAGGTTGGATGTTTCCAGCACATTTTATTTAGGAGGAGAATAGTGTAGTGGAAAGAACATCAGTTTTGCAGGAAAAGATAACCTGGTTTTCTAAGCTCTGCTTCTTACTAGCCATATGACATTTTGCAAGATTCTTGTGCTTCAATTTCCCCTTCCGTATAATAGGCAACATTGCCCCCTTATTTTTTGAAGAAGATTAAGATTAATGTAAGAAAACGGTTATATACACAGTGTAAATTTAATACATACCTCTATTAGGGTTATCTGCAAAACCACAAGAAAGATATATATTCAGAATAGCCTCCCAAGTTGTTGATATGCCTTTCCAACTCCCTGCTGCCTAGGTCTGCTGCTCAGCACATTAAAGCATAAAAAGTTTTCTGCCCTTACCCAGTCAATTGTCCAGGAACTAGTACTTATTTTTTCACATCAACCACATTTTTGCTCTTCCTCAGTATGTTATCATATGAAATTCCCAGAGAAAACTATAGATGTCTTACATTTTCTGCTTTGAAATTCTAAAACGTACATATGTCTCCTTACCTGTCTCTCCCTATCCAACTTAATTCACATGGTCCTCTTTATGTATAGCTTTTGTGTCTTAGCTGACCATGAAGTTGGAAGGACGTATTCTTCCTTTATTTGGTCTCTGAACTAAGCCTCACCTCCTTTTTTTTTTTTTTTTTTAATCCCAACCCTCTTCCCCATGTTATTATTTCCAGGAAATTCTTGCTGCCTTTCCCTACTTGATTATTTCCTCTTTGATATCAAACGTGTTGTGCATTCAATGAGTAATGTTGATTCTGGAATTAGTGCTAACAGTATCAGTGTCAGTAAATGGCCCCTCTAGACATCAGCAACAGTGACCATAGGAGTCACCCTTAAAGACAGGAAAAGAATCTCAAAACAAACTTCACTTTGTTTGTAAGTTTACCTCAGGATGGTTTGATGATCTTAAGGGTTTAAGAACCAATTAAATTTACTTAATTTCAGAGAAAAATATATGAAATGTTTGCCAACATTTTGTTTCAGTTGTTCTTAACATCTTATAGAAAAATCTAAACAAAATTTTTTGCCAACCCAGAATAAAAATTGATTCATTAAAAAAATGATAACATGATGAAGATGGCCAAAAGATAAACTTCCATAAGTTTTGAAAAGTACAAATGAAGTGGTAGATATTACTCTCTGAGGGTTCTATTCAATGAGAGACCTAAAAGCTACTAGGGAGTACCAGCTTTTTTTGGTCCACCCTACACTGTGGCCAGCTCTTCTTCTTGACCTCTGGCTCAGTTGGCCAACAATAATTCCAACAACATCACTAAAGAAGAGGCAATAGCCTTCTACAGTCCTCTCCATCAGCTCCCTTCCAGGCCCACACCTGGCCTACCAGACTTCTCTGCATGCCCTGAATTTTCCAGTTGAACCAGTGTTTAGGTGGACTGCTTAATGACTTTTCTCTGATCCTCCAGCTCACCTTGTAGCCTTAGTTTCCAAGCTCCAAAACTGTCCAAAATTTAGTTCCCAAACTCCTCTTTTAATTGTGTTATGTTTAGTTCCTATCATGGTTGCTTATTCTATAATACTCATAATGGTTGAACTTCCCTGATTTAATCTTGACTGACAGAAATTTTCTATTTTTAAAAATATCCTATTTATGATGATAGAAAATAGCAGTTATTTGCTTTCTGCAGGATTACAAGGATTATAGATTTATGTATTATTTTAGTGACACAAAAAAGAATACTTTATTGGTATTAATGAATGGAATATTCAACATCAGATTTTAACTAAGAGTATTCCACATATTTTCTATTAAAACAATAAGTTGAATAGAGGGATCAAGAGGATAACTTTGGAACCAGATAAACCTGGTTTGAATCCCATCATATCCATTTACTATTTGGGTAATTTTTATAGTTACTTAATGTTTCAAAATATCAGTTTCTTCACACATAAAATTGAGATAAATACATTTATTTCATGGAGTTTCTGGAATTATTTAATTGGTTTAACAAAATCTTTGGTACAAAATAAGAAAATTATTATGAGGTGACTGGGCTGTGCTTAGTTGTTCAGTCATGTCGAACTCTTTGCATCCCCATGAAATGCAGCTCACCAGCCTCCTCTGTCCGTGGGGACTCTTCAGGCAAGAATACTGGAGTTGCTTGCCATGCCATCTTCCAGGGGATCTTCTCACCCAGGGATTAAACTCAGGTCTCCTACATTATAGGCAGATTTTACCATCTGAGTCACCAGGGAATCCCCAAACTACTGGAATGGGTAGCCCATTCTTTCTGCAGGAGATCTTCCCAATCCAGTAATCAAATCAGGGTCTCTTGTATGGAAGGCAGATTCTTTACCAGCTGAGCTCCCCTATAGGGAATTCCTGTAAGGCAACTAACATTTATTAACTCTGTACTAAGCATACTCTCGGAGAAGGCATTGGCAACCCGCTCCAGTGTTTTTGCCTGGAGAATCCCATGGACAGGGGAGCCTGGTAGGCTGCAGTCCATGGGGTCATTAAGAGTCAGACACGACTGAGCGACTTCACTTTCACTTTTCGCTTTCATGCATTGGAGAAGGAAATGGCAACACACTCCAGTGTTCTTGCCTGGAATCCCAAAGACGGAGGAGCCTGGTGGGCTGCTGTCTATGGGGTCGCACAGAGTCGGACACGACTGAAGCGACTTAGGAGCAGAAGCAGCAGCAAGCATGCACTTAACATCATGTTTTATCATCAGGGCTTCCCAAGTGGCGCTAGTGACAAAGAACCTGATTGCCGATGCAGGAGACATAAGTGATGTGGGTTGGATCTCTGAGTCAGGAAGATCCCCTGGAGGAGGGCATGGCAACCCACTCCAGTAGTCTTGCCTGGAAAAGCCCATGGACAGAGAAGCCTGATGGGCTACAGTCCATGGGGTCACAAAGAGTTGGACATGACTGAAGCTACTTAGTATTCATGCACGAATTCAGTGTGGTATCTCTTACGATTCTCATTTTTTAGACAGGAAGATTGAAGTTCAGGCTCTCTTACTTATAGACTGAAAGTCTGTACTAACTTATAAGTACTTGTCATAAAAAAAAAAGCTTTGTTTAACCTTGTGAAATAATAATCAGAAAACACAGCAATTTTGATTCACCAGACTAATTGAGTTGCAAAGATTCAGACACAACTGAGTGACTGACTGAACAACAAAGACTAACTGAAGAGGGGAGATACATGAATAAGCCAAAGAAATAGGTCACCCAAGATTATATTTACCTCATGTTTCAGCATGAATAACATGTCTTTCTCAAGGAGATTTGTTTCCTATTTCAAAACCGTGAACTTGTTTTACACCTTCTCAGTAAATATGACAGTGCAAAAAAGAAAAAATAAAAAAGAAAGAAAAATAGAGTCAGTTCTGAAGGGTAATTGAAAAAGGAAGCAAATTGACTTCATACTCCAAACTTTCAACTGATAATTCTTCATGCACATAGTTCACTAAAGCCAACTGGAAATTAATGGACTTTTAAATCTTAAAGGAGCATATTGCTTCTGTGGAACTATTACAGCAGCAGTAGCTATCTTGAATTTTGTAATCAGACTAGCCTATCCTTTCCCTCCAGCTCTGACACCTAATATCTATGCATCTTTGAACACATTTTTAAGTCACACTGAGATTCAGTTCTGTCATGTGTAATAGGAGAATAACATATACTAATATTGGAATAGTGTGAACATTAAAATGAAATCATATAAAAAAGAACATTTCATAATATATGGACAAATGTTTTGAAAAAATGCTCCATCAAAAAACAGATAGATGGCAAGTAAAATGTAAATATAAACTTAACAACACAATCATTAAGAAAATCCAAATTAAAATCATAATAAACTGTCATTATACACCTATTATAGTGACCAAAAACAAAAACAACAAATCAAACAATACCAAAGGCTGTCAAGTATGCAGAGCACATAAAACTCCCATGCATTGATGACTGGAATGAGATATAATGCAGCCACTTGGAAAAGAAGTTTGCATTAAGTAAAGTGTACACTTGCCTATGACCCAGTAATTTCAATCTGAAATATTTACCCAATAGAAGTTAAAAATTGTATTTACACTGTATAAGGTTTCCCTGTGGCTCAGGTAGTAAACATTATGCCTGCAATGCAGGAGACTTGGATTAGATCCTTGAGTCAGGGAGATTCCCTGGAGAATGAAATGACAATCCACTCCAGTATTCTTGCCTGGAGAATTCTGTGGTCAAAGGAGCCTGGTGGGCTACAGTCCATGGGGTTGGAAAGAGTCACTGAGTGACTAACACTTTCACTCTTGAAACCCTTCCCAGGTGGCACTAAAGAACTGCCTGTCAGTATAGCAAACATAAGAAACATAGGTTCAGTCCCTGGGATGGGAAGATCCCCTAGAGAAAGCAATGGCAACCCATTCCAGTATTCTTGCCTGAGAAATCCTATGGATAGTGAAGCCTTGTGGGCTACAGTCCATGGAGTCTCACGGAGTTGAACATGACTGAGCACCTAACACTTTCACTCTCATACATTTTATCCCTAGGTTTATAGTAGATTTATTCATAATCAACCAAAGGAGAAAAGATCCAGATGTTTTTAAACTGATAAATGTATAAACAAACTCATAAATCCATACCAGGAATGCTCTCCAGCACTAAGTGAGTAGATCCCTTATGTGACGGCACGGATGATCTCAACTGTGTCAGGCTAAGGGACAGAGGAAATGCTCAAGTCGAATCAGTAGGAAAGACTGAATTTTTCTAGCTCTTGATTTTGGCTAATTACATTAAAATATTTGAACTGCAGTGTTGGAGAAGACTCTTGAGAGTTCCTTGGACTGCAAGAGATCCAACCAGTCTATTCTGAAGGAGACCAGCCCTGGGATTTCTTTGGAAGAAATGGTGCTAAAGCTGAAACTCCAGTACTTTGGCCACCTCATGCAAAGGGTTGACTCACTGGAAAAGACTCTGATGCAGGGAGGGATTGGGGGCAGAAGGAGAAGGGGACGGCAGAGGATGAGAAGGCTGGATGGCATCACTGACTCGATGGACGTGAGTATGAGTGAGCTCCTGGAGTTGGTGATGGACAGGGAGGCCTAGCGTGCTGTGATTCATGGGGTTGCAAAGAGTCAGACATGACTGAACGACTGAACTGAACTGAACTGAACTGATGATGGTGTCAACACTCAAAGAATTGCACACTAAAAAGTGTATTTATTCTATGTAAATTATACCCTAATAAAAAGACAACCTTGCATTTGTTCAGCTTTTTGTAATTTATACTGCCCTTTTCATACATCATCAATTCAATCTTCAGAGTATTTTGGTGGTAGATATGATGCCCCTCTTCACTTCATAAGGAAAGAATCAAACACTGAATATGAACAAAACAGGATCAGTTCCAGGTTTTCTAACCAGATGTTCTCTCTGGCAGACATTAAGATGCTAAGATGCAGTTCTCTGAACTTAAGTTGTTTGATATTTTAAAAACACCCTATGGTATTTTTCCTATTTAATGGCTTTGCAACGAAAAAATATCCTAAGATCTCACACTTTTGATGCTTTTTTTTTTCTTTTTTAATTCTCATTCTCAGAAGAGTGCAAGCTTTCCTGGAATAATGGACTATCCATTGAAGTTTCATGTTTTGAATCTTTATTCCATTGCTATTCTATTCCTGAAAAAAAATAAAATATGATAAAGTTTAAATCATGCAACAACACACAGCCTGCCAAACTGCCACAAGGGAGCTGCTTGTGGAGAACCTAAGAATAGGTTAGTTTTGTTTCTTCTTGCAAACTTTCCCTGTAGGCATGGTAAATGAGACAAGCTAGCAGGTCAGCTTTGAAGACACTCAAAGCAGACATGTGGCACCACACAGATTACTTTTCTTTAGTGAGACAGACATTTATCCTGCTTCTTTTCTTCTGTAGAGAAAGGCCACCACACAATGAAATTTAAACCTCATGCAACAAGCAAGATAACCACCTGCCCTGACATAAAGATACTCCCTGAGGAGCCATAGCAGACCTCCTCTACCCCAAGACTTAGTCATCAGCTGAACTGAGAGGCCAAACTGAGGCATTAACACTTTTCTAGCTATTCAGACTGGTGACCACCAACCCCAAGGTAATTCAGTCTTCTACTGTGGCAAAGAAATTTGGGCTAGTTTTATGTGGGAATCGCATAGGTTACCTCATAGAAACTGAGACAGAATTTACTTTGATTTCTTGTAACTGGTGAGCCATATTCACTAAAGGGAACAGAATGAGAGAGAAGAGGTAAAAGATCCATGAAACATGTGATTATTTGGCATCAAACTAAAATATGTGAACAGGGTCATTAAGCAGGAAAAAACACTGAATTTAGAGTTACTTCCATGTCTGCTACCCATTATTGGTAACTTTAGAATAGCCTAGGGCTTTTGTTTGGTGGTTAGTCAGGACTCCTGAATGATGAAATAGAAAATCACCTAAAATAGTTTAGATAAATAGTGAATTTGTTATAATAATACCAGACGTCTTTTGGAGCCTAAAGGAGAATGAAAGCTGGATTGATAAAAGAGCTGATAAAAGATTTGTATTTCCATCAAAACGCCCTGCTTGCTAGTGAATTTCTTCATCAAATTTGTGTCAGATAGCCCCATCTAGAACAAAAACATGTAATCAGAGGGACAGACAACTAGACTGACCAACACTGGAAAGTAGTAACCTTTGGACAGGGGCTTGCCAACTGACACTGGTGGTAAAGAATCTGCCTGCCAATGGAGGAGACATAATCACATGTGAGTTCAATCCCTGGCTTGGAAATATCCCCTGGAGGAGGGCATAGCAGCCCACTCTGGTATTCTTGTCTGGAGAATCCCATGGACAGAGGAGCCTTATGGCTTACAGTCCATAGGAGTGCAAAGAGACAGACACAACTAAAGCGACTCAGCACACACGCACACAACCTTTGGGCAAGTAAACTGCCTAGGAGTGAAAGAATTTCTACTGTATCTCCTCTGCCACTCTGTAGGCAGAGATAGGGGACATTTCTAGTTAAGTAGTGATGTACTATGATTACTCTCTAGTCTTCCATTTTTGTAAATGTGCTGCCCAAATACCTCACAATAGAACTAGCAGAGATGCTGCTTTGTAAAATGTGGATTCCTGGGCCTTCCAAAAATTCCTCAGGTTGGAATTGAGAAATTGTCATCTCATAATATTCCCTAGAACTCTAAAGGTTGAGACCCATTGCTCTGTGTCTTTCATTTATCATTGAAACTAATGATTCTGATACTTGATTAATTACTTTTAATTCTAGAAATGGACTCTTTTTAGTACGTGTAAGGTCTAGAGACTACAATCTGCTATAAGGAATGGAGTAAAGGCCAAATGTGGAATTTGCAGGAATAAATCTTTGTCAAATTTGTTCACTAATGTATCAATGGCACTTAGAGCAGTGACCGCCACACAGTAGGCACACAGTGAATATTAGCTGCTTTGTTAAATTATTTAATGGTCCTAAACATATTATTCTTTGGTAGCAGAGTAATGCAAAAGATAATAGTATGAAAGAAAATTAATTACATTGTTGTCTAAAAAATAGGCTTATAGTGATGCTAGGTCTCCTATGCTGGATAGTACATTGTTAATACATATTCATCTCTTTATGTGCTCTTTAAATACTCTTCTTAACTTTCATCACTTGTAAAGAGCCAGGCCACCAGCTTCCACCCCAAATCCATGTTCTTCTCACTGTAAGACATTCTTTCCTCATGTGTTTGTTTATTTGTAAGTCTCAGTAATATGAATAACTTTGCTTAGTAAAATAACATTCATCTAAGTTTGCTTTTTCTAGTCAGGCAAAGTATAATAGTAAATATCTGTGGGTACAAACTTTGGAAAGACAGCTACTACCTTATCACATATGTGAGGAATTAAGAATCTTATCTCATCAAACTCCTTCCATTGTGTTCTTTTTTAATGTTAAATTAATGTTTAAATGGTTTGTTGCACATGATCAATGCACTTGGTGAGATGACCAGTAAAACTAAGGAAATCATACAGAAAAATACAATTAATTCCACTCATGACTTCTCTATCTCCTAAAGATAAAGCATACTGTACTGTCTGACATAAAATATGTATTCACACATATGACATATAATGTGTATCCACACATAGAAGTTGTTTTTTTGTTGTGTTTTGAAAGGAAAGATGTTACCTATATTTTGCTGCAAATTGCTTTTCTCAATAGCACCAATAGATATCCCTCCAGTTATCAGATTAACAATCAGTTTTATGCCATTCTTTTTAATATTTTAGAATCTAGATTTAATACAATATTTTTTGCTCTTTACTATGAATAGATATTCAAATTTGCTCCACTTCTTTGCCCATATAAACCATACTACAGTGAATATTTTTCACATATATATTTAAAGGCATGTTTAATTTTCTACAGATCAATTTTTCAAAAATGTGAGTCAGAGTGCATACAAGTTTTCTATTTAAATGGCTATTCCAAATTAGTTTCTTAAATAAAGTTATTATTTTCTCTAGCAATGTGTCCATTTCATAAAATCTTCACTGATATTAGATGCTGCTCTATTTTTCCTTAATTTTATAAGGCAATATTGCGTTTTACTATACCTTTCGCCTTTATTTTCCTATACTGCTGATGAAACTGGGAGACTTGCCATATTTGCATTTGTCATTTTACTGCAATTAAATGTCAAAGAACTTGAAACATTATTTAAGTTGCCCCTTCAGGAACCTTCTTAGAAAATTCTCTTTAACTTGAAGCATACAACTAGGTTACTTTGTGTTAAGTATATGGATACTAATTTGAAAGAGAATGGGGCCCCAGAGGGAATGGGCCTCCATCAGTTCAGTTCAGTTGCTCAGTCCTGTCCGACTCTTTGCAACCACATGAATTGCGGCACGCCAGGCCTCCCTGTCCACCACCAACTCCCGGAGCTCACTCACACTCATGTCCATCGAGTCAGTGATGCCATCCAGCCATCTCATCCTCTGTTGTCCCCTTTTCCTCCTGCCCCCAATCCCTCCCAGCATCAGAGTCTTTTCCTATGAGTCAACTCTTCACATGAGGTGGCCAAAGTACTGGAGTTTCAGCTTAAGCATCATTCCTTCTAAAGAAATCTGAGGGCTGATCGCCTACTAATTAGATAAAAATGTGCAGAAAGCCATGTGGGGAGATTGAGCTACTGGCAAAAGCTGGGGACATGGCAAAAGCTAATGACATTTAGAACCAAAGGCATACTTGACCCATTGTCCTTCTGGAAGGACTCTGGGTTTGTGGAGGAGCAGGGCTATGCCATGAGATCTGGTTAGAGCACAATCTAATCAAAGGGGAAGAACAGCCACAGAGAAGTTTTGTTTTCTCAACCACATGCCAGGACAAATTTGAAGAAGAAATAAATTTGCCAGCAGATCACAAATGAAATGTGCTAAGTAGTGACGAAGAGGCTAATTTTCACAGGTAAATCAAATGTAGCATACACTGGCCAGTAAGTCATGTGTAGTTTTGTGTAAATTCTGGTCCTACTTAGAAAACTGTGCTTCCTTCTGAGAAAAGGAGGATAATCAACTAAAGTTCTTGAGTAGCATCCAAATAGCTAGGGGTATGAATGATTCATACAAGCCCTGGTAATTTTACTCAGGGAGACTTTTCATTGCCCCCTTGTTATCTACCAGGGCCCTGCATGTTTACAATGAGGGAAATGAAGACCTAAATGGAGGAGATGACCTCTGGAAACATCTCCCATTCCTTGAAGCCATTTCTCACTCTAGACCTTGGATACCCATCTTTTCCTTTGTAAGCCTGATGCATTTGGAATTATCAAACCTGTTGATAATCATCATTTCCGTGCCCTTCAGCTTGAGCTGTCTTCTCATTCTAAACCTCTGAGCAAGCAGCCACCTTTACTCTCCAGTGCCCTTTTCCACAGTGCTGTCATTCTCTGGCAGCCTGGGGACAGCAGGCTTACTAACACTGTTCTGTCTGCCTAGAGATAGGGTCAGTTTAGACATGCCCGGGGTCTTTCTGAATGACCTGATTCAAGGCAGTCTAACCTTTCAACAGAGAGAGCCATGTTCCCACAGAGAATTGCTGGTTCTCTGTAAGAAAATCACACACACACATATACACACACACACACACATACACACACACACACACACACACACACACACACAGATTTTGCAGCTCATTGGAGAAATTAAAGTCTGCATGAATACCTGTGTTTTTGTTTTTGTTTGTTATTTCTTTTCCAAAGAAGATGCACTGACCAAGTGGACGCATACCTATCAGTTAGCTAATCTGGCTATCTTAATTCAAGGAGGATAAGCAAAGAAAGAAAGACTGTTAGAATATATCATCACTTCTGATTTTCCCCCTTTACAGTGGATAGTCTGTCATCCAGAAGAGTCACTTTTTCATAGAAACTTATCTCATGGAATAGACCAGTGCCTCTAATGCAGAAAATTCTGTCTCCTCCTTAAAACCAATTTGGTAAAAGCCCATTCACAATATAAATAAGTGGTTGACAGCCCTTGAAATATTTTTTCCTGGGTATAATATGATACAGCAAAATAGCACAAGATATAGGTCAAGAGAGTTGCCCAATATCAAGAAGGAGGGTTTCCTTTTGAAGATATCATCAGTGGGGCAAGTTATTGCTAAAACAGATTGTTGGAAAAAAATTATATTTTTATTATAACAGCCTCACTGATGGAGCTGCAGCTTTTGAAATAATGGAGATACAATATAACATTTTTGATGTCTT
>SJYC01134019.1:0-16263 GCA_006408675.1 Madoqua kirkii | reverse complement strand
TATTTAATGTATACAGAGGAATGATTTGATACATGTTTACCTTGTGAAATGATTACCACAGTCCACTTAACACATTCATTACTTTATATAATCACCACGTGTGTGTGTGTGTGTGTGTGTGTGTGTGTGTGTGTGTGTGTTTATGGTGAGATCTTTACTCCTAACAAAATTTCAGTGTATAATATATAAAACTATTTTCACCATGCTGTCCATCTAATTTTTAACTGAGGCAGCCAGAACCAAATTCAGATTCAGCTGCTCTTTGCTCAAAAGTCAATATTCAAGAGATAAGAGCCGGTGGAAAATAAGATACTTTATTCAGGAAGCCAACAACCCAGTGATACTGCAGACTAGAATTCAGTAAACCATTTTGAAGCTGCTGACCAGGTGGCAAGAGTTGTTAAAGAAAGTTTCAAGGATGTGTAGTTGGGGACTACTTGCAAAACAGCATAGTTAGTTCCAACAAGCATCTTGAAATGGGTCATGTGGTGGTCTGATCAGTGTCATCTTGATTGTTTTAAGTATAGTTAATCTTCAACCCCAGATTTAATTTATTGACACTTCCTTGAGGACAGTTCTTGGAATTACACAAGCTATAGCCTCAAGATGGAGCAACTTATGCCATGGGTACATTCTGGTCATCATGTAGGTAGCTTTTGCCTCTGGTGGTTGCTTTAGTGTCTGCAAAACAACTCAGAAATATCCTTGGATTCTGTTATCTATGTCCTTCAGGGAGAAACTAAAGATTGTGTGACTCTATTATCCTAGTTATGAACTGCTTCAGCCTGCTCTTCTGTGACTCAGGGAAGGCCTGGAGAGACTACAGATCTACAAACAGGAGACAGGGGATACAGAAGCATTTTTGTACCTGAAAGGGCCCAATGGGGTCCTGCTCAGTTTTACTTTGACCAACATCTCTCCATTTTCCCCACCTTCCACCTCATAGCAACCTGAATTATGCTAAACAGAATAAACCAGACAAAGTATAAGTATCATACAAAATGCCATGTAATAGCCAGAAAGTAAAGTCAAGTTCCAAATATGGGCGATTTCTCTTCTATCTGTTGCTTTTTCCTGAGCTAAGCATACCTAGGCATACCCAGACTTATTATTCCTCTTATATTCTTAACCTACTGACAAGTCACCCATCCCCTAGTATCAGAGTTTAAGTGTTGCTTTGACCTGTTTCATGTGTTCACTTTCCTCTAGGAGATAATTCAAACCAGAGATATCACCACACATCCACATATCTTAGATTAAACACAAAAGAGTAGATATTAGTGTATCAGAGAGTTGTGAGACAAGTAGCACATATAGTGTCAAGTATATTCTTTTGCAGCTCCGGGATAAATATACAGTGTATAATCTGGGACTCCCCTGGTGGTTCAGTGGTGAAGAATCTGCCTTCTAATGCAGGGTATGCAGGTTTAATCCCTGGTAAGGGAACTAAGATCCCACGCACCTGGACAAAGTTCTCCTTGACACCCTAGTCACCCTTCTGGCCTAACCCCTGAACACATCCCTACCTTGGCCCCATATAAGAAACCAGCTCACCCTCCACGCCACCTTAGGGAGCCATGCAGAAAGCCCATGAGCAGCAACTAAGATCTGACAGAGCTAAATAAATACATTTTAAAAAGTAGTGTGTAAAGTCTAAAACAGAAATCACAGGAAAGTTGTAGTTAAACCAGAGTCACTACAGAGTAACTGCTAATAAACTAATAAGGGTGTCAGCCTCTAGTTTCCTCTGACATGTCGTCCTTAAGTGATACCTGAAAAGAATATTGAAGTAAGAGTCAATCAGCAGGATTTTCCTCTCATAGTATAAACTCTGCTGGCTAGGATGTGAGAGAGATGATAATGACTCATTTCCGTGTCTGACTCTTCACAACTCATGGACTGTAGCCCACAGGGCTCCTCTACCTGCCCAATTCTCCTGACAAGAATACTGGATTGAGTAGACAATCCCTTCTCAAGGGGATATTCCCAACCAACAATCGAACTCAGGTCTCCCGCATTGCAGGCAGATTCTTTACTGTCCGAGACTAGCATGAGTGCTAAAGTTAAGTGGAAATGCTCAAATTCCTTGGTGGATTGGTGAACAATAATCAGCATGGTATGAAACTGTTCATCCAAATTATTAGGACAATCAAAAAGATAATTTGTCTTTTGCACATGCACAAAAAAATAAACAGAATAAAAATTTGATTGACAGAATGGGAGAAAATGTTTGCAAATCATACATCAGATAAAGGATTAATAGCCAGAATATATAAATAACTCTCAAAACTCAACAAAAAGTCAAACTGAAAAAAAATAGACAAAGGAATTGAATAGATATTTCTTCATAAAAGATATACAATTGGCTGATAAGCATATAAAATGTGTTTAAAATAAACATAAAAGGCAAATCACAGCAAGATGCTATATCATACTCATTAGGATGGCTATCAGAAAAATAAATAAATAAGTAAAATAACAAGTGTTTGTGAGAATGTAGAAAAATTGGAACCCTTAGGCATTATTGATGGGAATATAAAATAATGCAGCCACTGTAGAAAACAGTAGAACTGATTCTGAAAAAAAAAATTAAAATTACTATAAGATTCCCTGGTGGCTGATTCCCCGGTGGCTTAGATAGTAAAGAATCTGCCTGCATCGTGGGAGACCCAGGTTTGATCCCTGGGTTGGAAAGATCCCTTGGAGAAGGGAATGGCAACTCACCCCAGTATTCTTGCCTGGAGAACTCCAAGGGCAGAGGAGACAGGCAAGCTACAGTCCATGGGGTCACAAAGAGTCAGACATGAGTGACTGACTAACACACACACTCATAGGATCCAGCAATCCCACTTCTAAGTATTTTTAGAAGGGAAAATCTTTACTTCTACCCCCTTAGATTTGGAGTCTAGAGACTAGCAGTTTAAACTAAAAGAAAGATTAACAAGAGAAAAGACATACAATTTGTATTAATATTTTACAGGCACAGACATTATGAAGCTCAGAGTAGAGTTGGCCAGTTATTAGAAAATCTACGGGAAAATTAATGAAAGATATGAGATTTTTTAGAAAGGTTTATTTATGCAGACTCATGTTGGTGCTGACTCTGTCTCTATACCTGACTCTGGTATAGGAAAGAAGTGGGTACTTTCAATAAGGAAACTTATGCCTCATTCACAAAGGGAAACTAGCCCTACTTCAGGCAAATAAAGGGAAAACAGAACTCCTTTGTATCTGATTTTCAGGTTCCTTAATCTTAAAATATTCCTTATGTCAAAGTGTCATCTCCTTAATTGCATTCACTAAATTGCGCAACAAATTTCCAGAACTTTTTTCCTCTTTCAAATCTAAAACTCTATGCCCATTACAAAGTAGCTCTTCATTTTTACCTTTTCTCCAACCCCTGGCAATCATCATTCCATTTTTTTTTTATCTATCTTAATTTGACTCCTTCTATGAATATAATCATAAAGGATTTGTCTTTTCATGACTGGTTTATTTCAGTTTAGCATAGTGTCCTCAGACCCCATCCATGTTGTCAGAGTTCCCTTCCTTTTTAATTTGCTTATTCACATTTACCTGCTTGCTGTCATCTCCCAGTGAAATGTATACCACATTTTGTTTATCCATTTGTCAGTCAACACTTAGGCTGCTTCTACCTTTTAGGTTATTGTGAATAATGCTACCATGAACATTAGTCCAAATATCTGTTGGAAAGTCTTCCTTTAATTATTTAGGATATATATATATATGCTACATTAAAGAAGTCAGTCACAAAAGACCATATTGTATGAGTCCATCTATATTAAATGTTCAGATTAGGCAAATCAAGATGGATAGAAAGTCTATTAGTGTCTTCCTAGGGCAAGAGGGATGAAGTGGCTAAGAGGAGACAGATATGGGGTGTTTTTTTTTGAGGGGGGTGATAAAAATGCTCTAATATTGATTCTGGTGATAATTTGCTTAACTCTGTGAATACAAAAATATTTATTGAATTAGACACCTCAGATGGGTGGATTTTGCATATATATATTATATGTAATTTAATTTTTTTCTCTTTTTAAAATATATACACACAAATATATATGCATACATACATACATATATATATATATATGCACACACGCACATACATATCATGCTTTCTTGGTGGCTCAGACAGTAAAGAATCTGCCTGCATGCAATGTAGGAGACCCAGGTTTGATCCTTAGGTCAGGAAGATCCCCTAGAGAAGGGAACGGCTACCTATTTCACTATTCTTGCTTAAAGAATTCCATGGACAGAGGAGCCTGGCATGCTAAAGTCCATGGGATCACAAAGAGTTGGATATGACTAAGACGCTAACACACATATATGTACATATATTTGAGTTTTTTAAATGATTTCATAGCATCCAATGTTAAATACATTAAGTATGTATAGATTTCTGATTATAAATGCCTTACAGCAAAGCTGTCGTCAGTGGGTCTTCCTGGGCCCCATTAAACTGTAATCAAGGGAGTAAGAAGCTAAGCTGCTATTTTCCTTTCATCCTTCTGACTGTAAACTGAGATGTTTCACATTTGCAAATTCTCACTAGTGGGGCATTCTGAGGTGGAACAGGGTTCAACTAACCACAGGCTGGTTTGAAGACTGGGTTCTGTAGGAAATGCATTGCATGTAGCATGCAGTCAAAGTGGCAGTATTTGCTCCTGGAAAGTCATGTTACTACTGAGAATGAAGGTGAAAACTATAGCATGGAGAGTGCGTGGATCTCCCCTCTTACCACTTACCACATTGTAAGGGTGTGGAGCTGGGAAGCACAGAAGAAAAGAGGAGAGAACGCAGGAGGTATCATGGCAATTTGCATTCAATCAAAGTTTGTGGAAAACAATGAACTTTAATAGAAGATACCAGGGCTTTCTCCTATGGCAGGAGCCAAGGATGATAAACAGTTATGGGTCCTGTAGACACAGCCTAAGGAAAACTTCAGCATTACCTGGGTGTAATTTTAACTAGAATCCCTTTCATATACTCAGCAGTAAAGAATCTGCCTGCAATGCAAGAGATGCAGATTTGATCCTTGTGTAGAAGATCCCATAGAGGATGAAGTGGTAACCTACTCCAGTATTCTTGCCTGGAAAATTACATGAACAGATGAGCCCAGCAGGCTACAACTCATGAGGTCATCAAAGGTCAGACATGATTGAGTGACTGAGCACTTTCATATAAGAATTATTTTCCAGGGAAACACATGAGATTAGAATTTAGAAATGGAAGCTACCTAGATACTGTCATGAGTTCTTTGCACCATGACTTCATAGCTTGTCACATATTATTTTGCAAAAATGTGCTTCTTCTAGGTGCCTGATGCTTTGTAAATCTAGTTAAAAGTATAGTTAAGCGCTGACATTATTAGGTCAACCCAGGAGAAAAATAGTCATGGCTGACTGGCCTGTAGAATATCACCTTCTATAAATTAATAAAGAAAAAAGTACTGTGATTTTCTCTAAGCTAAAAATTCAGTTGACAAGAGCAAGCCTGATGGGTTTGGCAGTAGAATTTTCCTCTCAGCAGTTATTACCATCCCTTCAAATCTAGACTGAGGTCCCAGGATAAAAATGGTAAGAAAGATATGAAGATTTTTTTTTTAGGATTTTGGTTGGTGTTCACTTTTGCTTATATATATATTTGCTTAGCTACTACTACAGACAGAAAATTTTATCACAATGAAACTGTGGTTTAATAATTTTACCATCTCTCTCTTCACTCAGTAAATTCCTTTACTTTTTAGATTTTAAATAAATGTAGATCATTTTTTAAAGCTTTTATTGAATTTGTTACAATATTGCTTCTCTTTCATATTTTGGCTTTTCAGCTGTGAGGCATGTGGGGCCTTAGGTCCCCAAATAGGTGTCAAATCCATACTCCTGCATTGGAAGATGAAGTCTTAACCACTGGACCACAGGGACAAGGGAAGTCCCATAAACGCTTCATCTATTAAAAACAAAACAAAACAAAACAAAACTAAGATTCTATTTTTCATGGAGACTATTACTACCAGCGCTAACAGATCTCTACTTTCTCTGAACATCTTAATATTTGTAATGAAATATTAAGTTGTCATGTATTCTTTTCCAATGATGTCTTCTCCATGAGTCTGTTTCTGTTTTACCATTGTAATAGAATATCCCTTTGTTTTATAAGTCTAGGTCACTGATGTGCAAATCAGGGAACTAGAATCCTATGGGAGGAAAATGTGTGCATAGCTGTTAACATGTTTAGTCCAGTTCAGTTCAGTTGCTCAGTTGTGCCCGAATCTTTGAGACCCCATGGACTGCAGCATGCCAGGCTTCCCTATCCTTCACCAACTTCTGGAGCTTGCTCAAACTCATGTCCATTGAGTTGGTGATGTCAACCAACCATCTCATCCTCTGTCATCCCCTTCTCCTCTCGCCTTCAATATTTCCCAGCATTAGGGTCTTTTCCAATAAATCAATTCTTCACATCAGGTGGCCAAAGTATTGAAGCTTCTGCTTCAGCATCAGTCCTTCCAATAAATATTCAGGACTGATTTCCTGTAGTACAGGCTAGTTTGATTTCCTTGCAGTCCAAGGGACTCTCTAGCATCTTCTCCAACACCACAGTTCAGATGCATCAATTCTTTGGTGCTCAGCTTTTAAAATCCCATGGACTAATGAGTCTGGTGGGCTACAGTCCATGGGGTCGCAAACAGTGGAAACGACTGAGCAGCTTCACTTCACTTCACTTTCTTTATGGTCCAACTCTCACATCCATACATGACTACTGGAAAAACCATAGCTTTAACTAGACAGACCTTTGTTGGTAAAGTAATATCTCTGCTTTTTAATATGCTGTCTATGTTTGTCATAGCTTTTCTTTCAAGGAGCAAGCGTCTTTTAATTTCATAGCTGCAGTCACCATTTGTGGTGACTTTGAAGCTACCCAGAATAGTCTCTCATTGTCTGCTTTGTTTCCGTATCTATTTGCCATGATGTGATGGGACTAGATGCCATAATCTTGGTTTTCTGAATGTGGAGTTTTAAGCCAACCTTTTCATTCTCTTCTTCACTTTCATGAAGAGGATCTTTATTTCTTCACTTTCGTTTGGGTGGTGTCATCTGTGGTTATTGATATTTCCCCCAGCAGTCTTGATTCCTGCTTGTGCTTCATCCAGACCAGCATTTCACATGATGTACTCTTCATATCAGTTACATAAGCAGGTTGGCAATATACAGCCTTGACTTACTCATTTCCTGATTTTAAACTAATCTGTTGTTCTATGTGCAGTTCTAACTGTTACTCCTTGACCTGCATATAGATTTCTCAAGAGGCAAGTCAGGTGGTTTGGTATTCCCATCTCTTTAAGAATTTTCCACAGTTTGTTCTGATCCAAACAGCAAAGGCTTTGGCATAGTCAATAAATCAGAAGTAGTTCCCCCTCCCCACCCCTGAAACTCTGTTGCTTTTTCAATGACCCAAAGGGTGTTGGTTATTTGATTTCTGGTTCCTTTGCCTTTTCTAAATCCAGCTTGAACATCTGAAAGTTCATGGTTCACATACTGTTGAAGCCTGGCTTGGAGAGTTTTGAGCATTACTTTGCTAGTGTGTGAGATGAGTGTAGTTTTGTGGTAGTTTGTACATTCTTCATCATTGCCTTTCTTTGGGATTGGAATGAAAACTGCTCATTTTTAGTACTGTGGCCATTGCTGAGTTTTACACATTTGCTGGCAAATTGAGTGCAGCACTTTCACAGCATCATCTTTCAGGATTTTAAGTAGCTCAGCTGGAATTCCATCACCTCTACTAGCTTTGTTCATAGTGATGCTTCCTAAGGCCCACTTGATTTTGCATTCCAGGATGCCTGGCTCTATAGGTGAGTGATCACACCATTGTGGTTATCTGGGTTATGAAGATTTTTTTTAATAGTTTTTTTATGTGTTCTTGACACTTCTTAATATCTTCTGCTTCTGCTCAGTTCAATTCAGTCACTCAGTCATGTCCGACTCTTTGCAACACCATGAACTGCAGCACGCTAGGCTTCCCTGTCCGTCACCAACTCCCAGAGGTTGCCATTTCTGTCTTTTATTGTTCCCATCTTTACATTAGAATGAAGGGAAAAAAAAAAGTATGGTGTTCTAGTGTTCATCAATTCTTTCACATTTCACCTCCATCTCTATATCTTTATTAACCAGCTTTTAGGTTAATCACATATTTTAAGTGCTGGGAATCAACTCTTAGACTTAGCTTTATTTCTGTTTTTCAGTTTCATTTTTACCCTAACCACTTTCCCAAAGCTTTTCTTTGTAGTCTTTCTCTGTTCTGGGTTGTCTCAGCTATTGTCTAACTTATCAAGCCTTGGTCTTTAGGTCAGTGACAAGATTGGGTTAATTGATTAGACTTTCTGTCCAAAACAACTTGACTTGTGGCAGAACAACTTTTATTACATGCATAATCTTCATGCTGCCAACCATAATAATTTTGAGCATATCATGACAACTTGAAATATTTTCATTTAATTAGGTGTTCGAAATTCAATGAAGCAAACCAGGAAACCAAACAAACAATTTTGTTTACTAGGCTTCAAAAATAGTTTTAATAGATTCTCATTCTTCTGATGAGTTGATTGAATTGATCAGTGGTCCTGGTTGGGTGTGGATATAACCTAAATGAACCTGGGTACTTAGTGAATCATTGGCATGGAAAATCCTTTGTTGTCTCTTGAGTGTACAGAAAGAACAAGGAAAGGGCAATAGAACATTGCATACAATGCTGCATCTGCTACTGTAATTACATGTTGTCATGACTGATGCTGGTTTTCCAAGCTCTGAGAGACTAGGCAAAAAGAATACACATTACTTCAAACTTAATATGTGGTGAGAAGCAAGGTCTCCCCTCTCCAGAGAGCAGCTATTTTTCCTTTCTGTCACTTTCCAGCAAGCATTTTGTATTTCTTTGAGGTAGCAATTGTCATTGTTTGTTTTACACTTACCAACTTGATAATAAAACAAGTGCCCAGCTAGGTATCCTAGCAACACAGCACCTTTTTTTATTTCTCTCTGGTGCTTATTTATTAGATCACTGGAGCCTTTTCTCAAGCTATTAAGGGACACATGTGGCTAATCTAGAGCAACACACTTCATCTTGGTCTAACTTACTGGAAATCAATATTCATTACCAAGGATTATTCACCTGAAAACAGGACACTCTTGGCCCTGAAAGATATCATGAGGCTGGAAATAACTCCAAAATGGTGTTAACATAGACACCTTAAGGAAAGCAAGGCCAAGTTAGAAAGGGATGATGTCTCATTTCCTCCAGGGCCTTGCCTCTCATCACCTTGGCAGTAGGTGGCAACCCAGGTCTAAGGATGTAGGAATCAGTCCAATTAAAATGACCCCTGCTCTGTCATATTAAAAGGTGCTTGCTCCTTTGGAAGAAAAGGTATGACAATCCTAGACAGTGCTTTAAAAGGCTGAGAAATATCTGTACACTTAAAGCAGTGGTTTTTCCAGGAGCCATGTATGGATGTGAAAATTGTACCATGAAGAAGGCTGAGCACAAAATAATTGATGCTTTGAAACTGTGGTGCTGGGGAAGAGTCTTGAGAGTCTGTTGGACTGCAAACAGATCAATCAGTCAATCTAAAGGAAGTCAACCCTGAATATTCATTGGAAGGACTGATGCTGATGCTGAAGCTCCAATATTTCGGCCACTTGATGTGAAGAGCTGACTTACTGGAAAAGACACTGATTTTGGGAAAGATTGAAGGCAGCAGGAGAGGGGGATGGTAGAGGATAAGATGGTTAGATGGCATTATTGACTCAATGGACATGAGTTTGAGCAAACTCCAGGAGATAGTGAAAGTCAGGGAAGCCTTATGTGCTGCAGTCCATAGGGCTGCAAACAGTCAGACGTGACTTAGCAACTGAACAACTCTATCATTAATAAATTCTATGATTTCAAAACGTAACTTTTGTTATCTTAAGTTACAAGTAGCTAAGTTCAGATTGTTGATGATTTAGTCCAAGAGAAGGCAGTGTCAGTCATCTGAAGAAACTGACTGGACAGCCTGGCATCCTGCATATTCTCTGAGGTATTGACCAAAATCCCAAGACAAAAGCAGTCAATGGTAGAGAATATCTATATACAGGACAGATAAATGTAAAATGAAAATGTGAGGATGATAGCATCATTTGGAAAAAGGGCTTGGGCAAGGAGCTTTTAGAATGACCCAAACCTCAGGTTCTAGACAGAATGGTTCTTTCTTCAGTACCAGAGGAAAACGGAGGTACTTCTAGACTTTGAAAAGTGTAGGAGAGTGGCTACTATTACTTTATATAAGGGTCACTTGTGAAGTTTTCAGAAATTTTGCTACCTTGTTGTTAAACCTACCATTGTTAAAATTAAATTTTATAAACTTACAATAAAAAATTCATTAAAACATGACACCAAATGCTGTTGAGGATATGGAACATTTCTGGTAAGAATGCAAAATAGTGCAGTCAAATTGGAAGACAGTTTGTTTGTTCTTAAAAAGTCAAATATATTCTAACCATGAAATCTAACAATCACACTCCTTGATATTTAGCCAATGGAGTTGAAGCCTTATGTGCCCGTTCTAAGTCACTTCAGTCATGTCTGACTCTTTGTGACCCTACGAGCCGTGGCCCAAAAGGCTCCTCTGTCCATGGGATTCTCTAGGCAGGAACACCGGAACAGGTTGCCATGCCCTCCTCCAGGGGATATTCCTGACCCACGGATTGAACCAACATCTCTTAAGTTTCCTGAATTGGCAGGTGGGTTGTCTACCATTAGTGCCACCTGGGATGAAAATGTATGACCCCACATAAATCTGCACATGGTTGTTTGCAGCAGCTTTGTTCATTATTTCCAAACTTTGGAAGCAATGTAGATGTCCTTCAGTAGGTGAATAAACAAAATAATTTGTGGTGCACTCAGTGTTCAAAAGAAAGGAGGTATATGCCATGACAAGCCATGGAGGGATCTTCAGTGTATATCACTAAATGAATGAAGCCAATCTGGAAAGTCTACATATTGTATGATTCCAATCTTATGATGTTCTAGAAAAGACACAGCTATGGAAACAGTAAAAATATCAGTGGTTTCTATGGCTTAGAGAGAAGAGAAAAATAAATAAGCAGGGCACAGAGGATTTTTAGGGCTGTGAAAATACTGTGTACAAACTTATAATGCTAGATATGTGTCATTATACATATGTCCAGATCCAAAGAATATACAACTCTTAGAGTGAACCCTAAGATACTATGGACTTTGGGTAATTATGATGTGGCAATGTAGGTTAATTTTTGGGAACAAACACACCACACCAGTGTGGGATATTGATATTGATAACAAGGAAGGCTATACCAATGAATGAAGACAGGGAGCAGATTGGAATTTTCTGTATTTTCTGCTCAGTGTTGCTGTAAAACTAAAACTGCTCTTTAAAAAGTTTTAAAAAAATTAAACAAATGTAACAAATACTCAAACTAATCAGTCCTTTATTATTCTATTTCAATAATATTTATGTATTGGTGTTATTTACACTGTATGCTTATGCGCTACATCACTTCAGTATGTCCAGCTCTTTGTGACTCTATGGACTGTAGCCCTCCTGGCTCCTCTATCCATAGGATTCTCTAAGCAAGAATTCTGGAGAGGGCTGCCATGTCCTCCTCCAGGAGATCTTCTCGACCAAGAGATTGAACCCATATCTGTTATATCTTCTGCATTGGCAGGTGGGTTCTGTACCACTAGTGCCACCTGATTAGAAATGCTAGACATTAGGGTTTTGGGAAGATAAAGATGTATTGATTTCAGAGTACTTTTTGCACATTTTATTGAAAAGTTGTTGCTGAACCACAAAAGAGGTCGGGATTCTTGGCCTCCTGAGGAAAAGAATTCAATCCAGGGCCAGAGATGAGGCTTGATCACTCATAGCTTTTGTGTAATAAAGTTTTATTAAAATATATATAAAAAAAAGAGAAAACTTCTGACATGAACATCAGAAGGGGGCAGAGAGTTGCCCCCTGCTAGTCTTTATCTGGATGTTATATAGCTACTACCAGTCTACAAATTAGAGAAAAGAAATGTCTCAAAACTCAGAGAATAGCACCAGTTGAGTCATCCAGGGCCATAAAATGATTGACATGAATCTTGAAGAAAAGCAGATTTCCATACAAATATATAGTTTCATTAACATAGATTAGGAGAACAATGTATGAGTATAACATACTGGCTTGTCAAGTTGGTTCTGAGGGTTCTGAGCCTTTAGGTGAAATCAACTTGAAGACAGAGTCTAGGGTAAATGCATAGCACATTAACATAGCTGAAGACAAACATTTCCATAAGAAAAATGCCTTCGTTAGCTCAAGGTTTGAGAAAAGTTAAGTTCGCGTGGAACCAGGTGTCATTATGGCAACACAAAATATTAAGAGAAAACTTTTAAAATTTGTATTGAGACAGGGAAAAAACCTAACACTAGTTTGTTTCCTCCTGCCGCTTAAAAGAGATAAAAAACGTCTGACACTTGCAGCCTATTTCCTCCATTTGGAGATCCCTGGCCTTCCTGCCTGTTATCCTCTCACTGTGAGGCAGTCGATGTGATGACCGTCATTATCTTATTACTGATATAGAAGTTAATTTATGTGGCTTGTTTGTGTCATATCATAAGCAGCTGCACAGAGATGGACTCCTAAGTCTTCTGATTCTTAGTCCACAAATATAACTTTTCCTTCTCACACTCCTTTTTTTTTTTCTTTTCAACAGAGACCTAAAAGTAGACCATTGGTGATTTCATGCCACTCATTGAGGTTGTTTAGAAGAACATTATGTTATGTCGTCGTCTGCTGCTGCTGCTACTAAAGTGCTTCAGTCGTGTCCAACTCTGTGTGACCCCATAGACAGCCCACCAGGCTCCACCATCCCTAGGATTCTCCAGGCAAGAATAGAGGAGTGGGTTGCCATTTCCTTCTCCAATGCATGAAAGTGAAAAGTGAAAGTAAAATCACTCAATTGTGTCCGACTCTTCGTGATCCCACAGACTGCAGCCCGCCAGGCTCCTCCATTCATGGGATTTTCCAGGCAAGAGTAACGGAGTGGGGTGTCATTGCCTTCTCTGTAGTCTGAGACATACCTAATTCTGTGTTACTCTCTGGGCCATATATTCCATTTTCCTCAAGTGTAATAATATGTCCCCTATCTACTTTATAAGTTGATTGTGAGACAGAAGTGAGAAATGGACAGGAAAATACTTGGAATAAATATAGTGCTATTAAAATTTTGGGGGTATTTTTATTAAATGTTCTTAACTTGTATTATCATCTCCCAGTTATAAGAATTACATTACTAATAAAAAGACACAAATGGTATTTATTGCTGGGACTGAAAAAGAGAAATAAATTGGACCCATGAATTTTCTGCCACATTCTCTCTTCCCTCAAAATATTAGACTCTTTTTGCAGGTAGAGTGAGTTTGTTGCTCAAGCTGAAGGAAGTGGTAGAGGTAAACAGAAAAAAAAGTAGGTAATTTGGTAGTTTTTATTAAATTAAATAAGTAATTTAATTGAAGGTTATAACAATAAGAGAAAAAGTGAAAAGTAAATTAAACTGTGACCAATATGGAAGGCAAATGTTTCTTAGCAGTATTAATTGTTCCTTGAAGGGAAATTGCAGGGAGGAGTTAGAAGAAATATAGAATTTGGTTAAGTTGTCTAGGGCTTGTAAAACTCAAAATTGACCTCCATTAATCTGAATTTCTATAAGAGAAAAGAAATTGTACCTAAAATACAAAATTTCACCAGATATCTGGATTATCAGATAAGGGTATTACAGGTACAAGAGAGGAAACCTTTACTTTGACTCAACCATTTGAGCTATCCTGGTTGGATCTGAAAATCTAAGTCACAAAGACAGATTAACAAGAGAAAAACACAGAGTTATTTATGCTTTACATGATACCAGAGGAATAAAATAAAGATCCAAAGATACAATTAGAGCTGAGAAGTTTTTCTGTTTGATGAAGCATTCATTGATGGCTGTTAAGGATTTTAACAGCAAAGGACAATGAGGTAAATGCAGTAATCTTAGGGAAATTTACCAAAACCTCTTTGGATTCTGCTTAACATCCCTTTGTCTTCAAAGACATGGAAGCACTTTTCCTCTGTGTAGGGAAAGTATCTCTTAAATAAGGCTTTTATGAACTGTTTCAGGATAGGTTAGGGAGGAAGTTTAGAGTGATCTCCTCCTTCTGCTATTTTCTGTTTCTTTCAGTTTAAATTCAGTATGCCAAGGTGCCATATTTCATGGTACTCTGTCTTGAGGCCCATCACAAGCTAAAGCTGAAAAATGTCAATTTAAGCAGAAAAAAAGAAATCAGCTTTAGTTCTGACAACGTTCACAAAATTATGGATTTGGAATAAAGGAGGGAAATTTTTGTTGATAGTTTTCAGCATCAAAAAGACATTTTTACATTTCCTCATTGAGCTTTTTCTTTCTCCTTCTACTTTTATGTCCATTGCATGTATATTTTCATTAACATCTGTAGCTTCATATAATGTTAAATACTAACAAAGTTTTGGGATTTATAAATCAATTTTCAGCCTCACATACAGGCAGTATAGATTAAAATTGAAGATATAATGGCCAAATTTTTCCTACTCATTGAGCTTTTTCTTTCTCCTTCTACTTTTATGTCCATTGCATGTATATTTTCATTAACATCTGTAGCTTCATATAATGTTAAATACTAACAAAGTTTTGGGATTTATAAATCAATTTTCAGCCTCACATACAGGCAGTATAGATTAAAATTGAAGATATAATGGCCAAATTTTTCCTCAAAATTAATAGATGTCAAGAAAACACATACTCAGAAGACTCAAAGAGTACATCAAAATGAATATAAAAACAAACTAAAACACACACACCTAGAACTGTCATTGCTAAGGGGCAAAAATCAAAAATAAAGAGAAAAATCTTTATTGCAGTCAAAGGTGAGGGAAAAAAGAAACACTGCAAGTAGAATAGCAAAATTAAGAATTGCAAAACTCTCTATCAGAAGGAAATGAAATGACTTTTTAAAAAAAATTCTGAAAGAAGGGGAGAAAAATCCATCAACATTAGTGGGCTGCAGTCCATGGGGTCGCTAAGAGTCGGACACGACTGAGCGACTTCCCTTTCACTTTTCACTTTCATGCATTGGAGAGGGAAATGGCAACCCACTCCCGTGTTTTTGCCTGGAGAATCCCAGGGACAGGGGAGCCTGGTGGGCTTCCGTCTATGGGGTCGCACAGAGTTGGACACGACTGAAGCGACTTAGCGGCAGCAACAGAGAATGCTTGCCCTCATCCTGCACTTTCCACTATGTTTGTTATTGATGTTTAGTCACTAAATCGTGTCTATTTGCGACCCTGTGGACCTTAGCCCTCCAGGCTCCTCTGTCCATGGGATTTTCCAGGCAAGAATACTGGAGTGGGTTGTCGTTTCCTTCTCCAGAGGATATTCTTGACCCAGGGATCAAAGCTGCATTTTCTGCTTGGTAGGTGTACTCTTTACCACCGAGCCATCTGGGAAGCCCTCCATGTTACTAAAGCCTTGTTTATCTTGGCTCCCTTTACCCAGCACATTATGGCTGACTAGCAAGAAAAAAATGACAAGGCATACATACTACAGGCCAAAAGCACAGTTTGAAAGGACAAAGCATTAGGAGCAGACTCAGATAAGTCAGGGAGGTTAGAATTACCAGAAAGTGAATTTAAACAACTACGGGTATTATGCTAGGGTCTCTAATAGATAAAAGAGACAGCATACAAGAACAGAAGGGAACCATAAGCAGAGAGTTGGAAATTCTAAGAAACAATAAATAATTCCAGAGTTTTTAACACACTAACAGAAATAAAGTATGTCTTCGATGGACTTCTTAGTAGAGTAGACACAGTTGAGGGAAAAAAAATTGTGAACTTGAGGATATGTTAATAGAAACTTCTAATTCTGAAAGGCAAAAAGAAAAAAAATACTAAACACATATAAATAACTTATACAAGAACTGTGAGACAACTGCAAAAGGTGTAACAGAGGTAAAATAGGAATACCAGAAGGGGAATAAAGAAAAGAAAAGCAGATATATTTGAAACATTAATGATTGAGAATTTCCCTAAATTAATGTCAGACACCAAACAGTAGATCCAGGATAAGTAATAAGATAAATGTAAGATAAATACAAAAAAGATCTATACCTAGGTA
>SJYC01134017.1:0-46361 GCA_006408675.1 Madoqua kirkii | reverse complement strand
TTTGGTCACCAACAGCTGACTCATTGGAAAAGTCCCTGATTCTGGGAAAGATTAAGGGCAGAAGGAGAAGGGTATCAGAGGATGAGATGGCTGGATGACATCACTGATGTAATACACATGAATTTTAGCAAACTTTAGGAGATTGTGAGGGACAGGAAGACCTGGCTTTCTGCAGTTCATAGGGTTGCAGAAAGTTGGACATGGCTGTGAGACTGAAGAACAATCTTTTAAATTATGGTTATATAGTGACAGCTGTACTGAATAAGACTTAACTCTTAAAGTCCTTGCCAGAGAACATTCAATCAGGCAGATTGTTTACACTATAGAACTGCTATGTTGTTTTGTTTGACCAGAGTGTCCAGTTTTATAAATGTTCTCCACGGAGAGGCAGAATGAGAAAAGGAACAAAACTAAGACTGGCTATGGAACACTGAGTAGAATTGAGAGGGTTTGAATTAGAAAGTTGGGAAAAATAAAGTTGGATGGATAAAGTGCATCGAATTGGAACAGATGCTCTTAATGTGCACTTCAAATATCAGGTGATAAAGTGAGGAAGAGTGACCATAACAGATAAGATTAGAGAGAATATTTGAGAGAGAAGGATATAATGAGAGGAAAATGTGTGTTTCATTTTTTTATTTATTAATTCACTGAGTCAAGGGAATGAGCTAGATACTCCTCTAAATTCCAGGAATACAAAATTAACACACCACAGAACTTTTCTTTGAGATTTAGGAATGAGACTACTATACTTGACTAGTCATCAGAACTGATTACAATGAAATGTATCATTCAGTCTAAAGTGATTAAACCCTAAATAAGATTGTTCATCAAAGCACATTTTCATCAAGAGTCTATCTTGACGTCTTTTATTTTTTATGTGAATTCTGTAAGAGATTAATTTTTGACATCTGACTCTCTCTTCCCCAGCAGACCTTGGAAGAAATCTCTTTGGCTTCAAATAAGACTAATAAAAATGGCATGCAGAAAAATTGTTGCCTCGAGGTCGACTTTGTCACAGAGATGAAAAACAGTGACCTTATCTTTGTTCTCTATTAGACAGAACAGTCCTGATATGACCACTCCCCATCTTCCCCACCATGAAAGTCAGTGAAAATATCTGGTTAGAAGTTAAATTATATTTGTGTACTGCAAAATATAAAACACTCCTCAGAAGTATGATAATAAAAATCTATTTTTTAAACAAATGGGAAAAGACTCTTCCCCAATTGAATTGAAATACCTGCCAGAAAGCTTCAATTAAAAAGTCATGTTTAATATTTAAAATAAAAAATAAGGACTAGCAATAGAGAATTAATGTTAGAAAATGGAGACCATATAAGACATGCTTTGGTTTTCAAGGTGGAATAATCAAATCCTCACAAACAAGGGTCTTCCAATCATTGACTTTCATTCTCATCTTGGTTAAAATTTTCCGTCAAGACTTCATGTGTAGCAGTCACTAACAAAGCTTTTAAAACTATTTAAAAAACTATTTAAACACACACACACACACACACATACACACACACACACACACACACAGACCCCAGAGAGAAGAGACTGACAATAAAGCCAGCAGATAGATTGGCAAGAAAACTTATTATCAAAGAGAACTTCTATATAGATGAAGACTCACATTTACCCACATGGAGGAGAAGTTCACTAAAATTATGGAAAAATTTGAATTCAGTTCTAGCCACTATTTTGGTCAATAACCTCATATATTCTTCACTTAATTTGTGCTACTCCAAGTCAGCCCTTGCTGATGGATAGGCTGATGATCAATGGCTTCTTCAATGATTTCTTCATAAGCATCTATACATATGTGCTAAGTCACTTCAGTTGAGTCTGACTCTTTGCAGTAGCCCTCCATGCTCTTCAGTCTATGAAACACTCCAGGCAGAATACTGGAGTAGGTTGCCCTGCCCTCCTCCAGGAGATCTTCCCAAACCAGGAAACAAACTCGCATCTCTTATGTCTCCTGCATTTGCAGGCAGGTTATTTACCACTAGAGACATCTGGGAAACCCTTTATAAACATGCTTCACACTAAAATTGTCAAGTTCCACCCTCCCTGTCCCCACTCCAGGGGTGGTCTCTCCTATAACATAGTAAAACACATTTTGTCTGGTAAAAAAAAAAAGAAGAGCAGTGGAGTCAATAGACTAATCTTTGTAATTGCCTACATTTCATTCTTAAAGGAGATCTTAAATTCAAAGTGATTTATTTTTATTGAGGTGAAATTCCTATGCCACATAATTATCTATTTTGGTATTGTTGAAGGCATGCTATCAAAGGCAGAAGCATTTAATACATTCACCATGTTGTACATCCACCATTTCTATCTTGTTCCATGCATTTTCTTCAGCACAAAAGGAAACTTCATTAAGCAGCTGCTTTGAATTATCCCCTATGCCCAGCCCCTGGCAACACCCAATTTGCATTCTGTCTATGGATTTACCTATTCTGAAAATTTTATATAAATGAAATCATACAATATGTCATCCATCTCTGATTTTATTCACTTAATGTTTTTGAAGTTCACCCATATTGTAGTATGGGTCAATACGTCATTCTTTTTTATGGCTAAATAATATTCATCATTTGTATATTCTGTGATTTATTTGTCCATTCATCCATTGATGGACATTGTCCTGCTTCTACCCTGTAGCTCTCATAAATTTTGCTGCTGTGAACAAGTGTGCTCATGTATTCTTTTGAGTATCAGTTTTTAATTATTTGGGGTATATACATAGAAGGATAGCTACTGGGTCACATAGTAATTTTAGGGGCTTCTCTGAGGGCTCAGATGGTAAAGAATTCACCTGCAGTGCAGGAAACCCAGGTTTGATCCCTAGATCAAGAAGATCCTTGGAGAAGGGAATGGCAACCCATTCCAGTATTCTTGCCTGGAGAATCCCATGAGAGGAGCCTAATGGGCTACAGTCCATAGGGATGCAAATTCTATGTTTAACTTTTGAGAAACTGAAAAACTGTTTTCTACGATGATTATTTCACATCCCACTATTAACATACTAGGATTCTAATCAATTTCTCCATCACTTTATCAAATTTTGTTACTTGTCTTTTTAAAAATTATAACCAACTCACTGGTTGTGAAGTTCCCCCTCCTTGTGGTTTTAATTTGCTTCCCTAATGACTACTGATGTTGAGAATCTTTTTACGTGTTCACTTGTCATTGTATATCATTTTCAGAGAAGCGTTTATTCAAATTTATCTGCTGTCAATGTCCCAGTTTATATTACTGTTCACTTCTACTCTCTAAAACTCTTATGATAATGCCTAATCATTTGCACATGATCAGTTACTAGCTCCATTCCAGCCCCTCTCCCCTTCCTGAAAGATGGAGGTGGAGTGGCCCAAACTTTTGCACTACTAATCATGACTTGATCTTTCTGGTGAGGAGGGCCCATCCAGGAGCCCACCAGAAGTTACTTTATTTGAACAAAAGATGCTTTGATCACATGGGAAATTTAAAGAGATTTGAGAGCTCAGTGTAAGTTGCTTTTATCATTCAGAAATTAAAAATGCTTTGGGAGCTATGTGTTAAGAACTGGAGTCAAAGACTAAGTGTTAAAACATGATTCTGTAGCTCTGTTACAGGAAATGGAGGTGGCAACTCAAACATACATTTCTCACATCCAGATATATAATGATGTTTAACATTATCATCATTCACAAGTAAGGTAACAATGTGGGTAGATTTGCCCATGGAAATAGCAGAAAAAACAAACCTGAGTACTAGATTGAATCCACTCATTATATACACAGTTCACAGGCACAATAGCAGAACTCTTAACACCTGGAGATAGGACATTTGTTTCATTAAGGCAGTAGTATCCAAACATTGTAAACCACCTGGTGAGTATTTTAAAGTAAAATCTCCCAGATATATCGCCAGATACACAGTCTTTGGATTTCTATAGAAAGGATTAAAAAACCTATATTTTAGAAAGCCCTCCAGTTAAGGGCTTCCCTTGTAGCTCACTTGGTAGAGAATCCTCCTACAATGCGAGAGACCTGGGTTCGATTCCTTGTTGAGAAGATCCTCTGGAAAAGGAAATGGCAACCCACTCCAGTGGGTTGGACTGTAGCCTGCCAGGCTCCTCTGTCCATGGGATCACAAGAGTTAGACATAATTTAGTGACTAAACCACCAACCAACCACGACCAGTTAAAGCAAACTACCTGGGAAGTTGAGTAATGCTCATTATACTCTGATTGGCTAAATTAAAATTTCTGTTAGAACAGAAAGGAATGTGTTCCTCTCTCTTTTAACTCTAGTGACTCACAAAGACCCTTTAATTATTTAATAATCATAGCCAGAACAACAATGTAAGCCTATGAAAAGTACTTGACTTGTGTTAGTTTCATTCTCACAATCAAAAAACTGGGTGTCAACTTTTTAGTTTACAGATGAGAAAATAAAATTTAAGTGGTTGAGTAGATGTCCAACGTCAAAATGAATACATTTTAGAACCTTAATTCACTGTCTGAAGTAGCAGACAGAAACACTCTCCCTTAACTCTCCTTCAAAAGCAGATTTGTTGCCGCAAGTGATGGGAGTGCTGACAGCAGGCCGTATCCAGTTGACAGTTTCAGGACTTGTCTCAGCTGTTACCCAAGGGCACACTCCTAGAGCTGCCCATATCTAACCACTGATGAAAGCATAAAAAAGACTGATCATTCCGGCAAAAGTTAGACAATGCTCCAGACACTACAGTGGGATTGGCCAAGGTGTTGATCCCTAATAAGTAGTATTCATGTCAAATTCTGTCCCAGCATCTCTTCTAGAGGTAACAATTGGTTAACACCAGGCAAGCCTGACTTCTGAACCTACTGTTTCAAACTTCATGTCCTTCTTTCTTGCTCTTTCACCTTTCTCTTATTCTCCACTGGGCTGAACATAAATAATTCAGAAATAAACCTTGAGAAATAAATTGGTACCTTGGAGATGTACTAGAAAGTATGCTCAAGATCAACATGTGTGTCCTCAAGGGGGAACAGGACTGAGTAGAGAGAGTCATGATAGGCAGTGCAATCACAATAAACTTCAACTGAACCCACAGAGCTCAGGACCTGGAATAATGGATCAGAGTCCTCTGTGTTGAGGAAAAGGGGCGATACCATTAAGACCCCTCAGTAAGAACCACTTTCAGGCTGATTCACTACCCTGCCTAGGAAGAGTGCAAAAGTTGCTCAACTCAGTTGAGGGTAATTTCCAAAGAGGGCATAAACTGAGAATTATCAGATCCCCAACAGTACCATCTGCAGGTAGAATAAAAGCTTCAATTCTGTAAGGCAGGGTGGGGTGGCGATCTGGGTGGTCTAAACATGGGTGGTCTACCAAAAGAATCCTCAATAATCCACCCTTACTCTACTTGAATACACTAGACATCTTAAGCTATTTTAAGAACAGCTATTTTTCAAGAGTCTGAAAACCTCTTTCATAGGAAAACTTAGAAGAAAAATTTTAGTGGATCAACTATAGCCCTTTTTCACTGCATTATATATTATTTGCTTATTTGTTTTAAGGGGAAGATTTCACTTTCAGAGATTTTTATTTCTTAGCTAATTCTCAACATACTTTCTTTTCTACCAGTTTTTCATTATCCTCATCATCAGTTAGAAACTCTAACAAGGAGACCCAGACCTTCATCCATTAGGTCAGCATAGCTTTCCAGGCCATAGCTGCTAAATTTAAATTTTAGTGGATCAACTATAGCCCTTTTTCACTGCATTATATATTATTTGCTTATTTGTTTTAAGGGGAAGATTTCACTTTCAGAGATTTTTATTTCTTAGCTAATTCTCAACATACTTTCTTTTCTACCAGTTTTTCATTATCCTCATCATCAGTTAGAAACTCTAACAAGGAGACCCAGACCTTCATCCATTAGGTCAGCATAGCTTTCTCAGGCCATAGCTGCTAAATTTACCTATCTACCATCATAACTAGGCGAGGGAATAAGAAGCCCCCCCCCCCCCGCCCAGTGTACATCATCTGGATGCCAACAACTTTCTTCCCTGCATCTACCAGGTAACAACCTTCTCTTGGTGATCAGGGTTAATTACACCTGCCAGAGTGGTGATTTCTTTCCCTGCCAGATAGTCTCTTCGTACAAGGAGCTCAAAGGGACCAAGTAGAAGCTATGGCTTAAAGTGTAAGAAAGTTCTCCCATTGTAAAACATTTCCTTCTGGAAATTAGGATCTCTAAATTCACAAAGCCCAGAGTTGTGGGGGAAATGCACAGATTCTCCAAGAGTGCATTTTATGGTAAACAAAGGCACTTCTATTTTTACTGTTTGATCTGCTGACCCATCTATTTTTTCTATTGATAACACACCATCATTGATTTAAGATACTGAGACCTGGAGAATGGCAACACATCTACATAAGATAGGATCTCCAGTTGGGTTCTCAGCCATAAGTCAGGTTGTACCATGTATCTGTCTAGCTAGCTGCTTCCGAATGATATAACAAGGCAATCTCTTATCAGATCAGTAGACTCCATTATCTAGAGTCTATTGCTACACTGTGCTGCCTACTGTGATTTACTTATTACCTTCTACCCTGCTCTTGTATAATCTTAGATGCAATAGTTTCATGTTATGCCATGTTAATCTATTCTAACAAAAATATAGCATATCTGTCACAGCAGCTACAATGGGAACTACTAGTAGGTTGCATTTTCAGCAATCCACTGTCAACCTCCAGGATCATTTTTTTTGGGGAGACAGATTGCTGATGTGAATGGAAAGATTGTTATCACTATTTGTGCATATTTTATTTCCAGGTGGCTCAGTTGTAAAGAATCTACCTGCCAGTGCAGGAGAGACAGGAGACAAGAGTTTAATCCCTGGGTTAGGAAGATCCCTTGGAGTAGGATGGCAACCCACTCCAGTATTCTTGCTTGGAAAATTCCAGGACAGAGGAACCTGGTGGGCTACAGTCCATGGAGTCACAAAGAGCTGTATACAACTGAGCACACACATATTATGATGTCAAGGCTGACATCAGTTTCAGCTATTCTACCTGGAATGTCATATATTTTTGAAAATTTAATATCTAGACTGAAAGGTAGTAAGTTTCATAGGGGAGCTTCTACTTAGCCTTTTCTACTATAATTGTATCCAGTCACTCTTACTACAACTTACATCAGTCAGGTTTCAAAAGAAACAGATCTAAAAGACTTTATACACACAAACAAGTTGTAGTATATATTAATATATTGCTATAAGATTCTAAATTACTGAGTCTCAAATTATATTTTTATTTCCATGTTATGTAGAATACAGGAGGAATATTACATGGCTTTAAATGAATAAATGTTTATTTTTAATATAAAGTTATATTCTGTCTGTATATTGACTCATTTAATTTGGATATTTTTCATTTGATCTCCAAGTCCTTTAACCTTGCATTTAAAATACCCACCCTCTTACAATATCAGTAAGAGGTAATTGTACCATTGGACTTAGGAATGCTCAAAATTTAGCTGATCTTTTAAACCATTTAAGGCCTGTTCTTTGAAAGGAGCACTAAAAAGCTACAGTTAAAGTGAGGATACAGGCAAGAATGGTGAAACATCAAACATAATAATCAGAGGAAAGCAATAGGGACTCATTAGCCTGGAAATATTGCATGCTATTGGGCAAGGGAGGACATGAAAGAAAGATAGGTTGACATCTTTAAAGAGCTCTTCATGTGTTTTGAAAGAGTAAAACTAGACTTAAGGGAAAGATGCAGAGAGAAAGCTTGAAGTTTAGAAGGGGAAAACTATCCTAAGAAAAAGCTTAAAATGGAATGGCTGGCTCAAATTTAATTTTCTCATTCATTCATTCTTTAAACGTTTGTATTGATTGCATACTTTGTACTAAGCCTTTGTTAGAAAGATTGGACACAGAAATGAATCAAGTTTGGCTGATTTATACTGTTAAGGTCTTCATAGTCTCCAGGAGTGAAGCATACAGATAAATGATAGCAAGTGAGTACTGTGCATTTAGGGCTTCCCAGGTGGCGTTAGTAGTAAAGAGCCCACCTGCCAATGCAGGGAAATTAAGAGATGCAGATTCAACCCCTGGGTCAGGAAGATCCCCTGGAAGATCCCTGGAGGAGGATATGGCAACCTTCTCCAGCATTTTTGTGTGGAGAATCCCATGGATAGAAGAGTTTGGTGGGCCACAGTCTCCAGTGTCTCAAAGAGTCAGACACAACTGAACCAACTTAGCATGCTTGCACTATACATTTAATAATAAGAATTGGGCAAAGCTTATATGTGGGTTGAGGATATGAGGTAGGAGTAATTTGTCCACTAAGGGAAAATTTCAAGGGGTGAAATACTTGCAATTAGAGGCAAACTGATTAATTAAAGGCAAAACTCCCTTCAGGAGTTATTGAATCAAAGCTGAAAGCAGCCTCCCTAGCCCACTAGTTTTTTTTTTTCCCATTTTATTCCTAGAATTGATAACTAAATGAAATTATCTCACACATGTTTATTAATATACCTATTACTATTTCCTCTCCCTGCTAATAAACAAGCTTGGTCAGGGTTGAAGCCTCTGGTTCACAGTTCACTCACCAATGTTAAGATCACTACCTGGAAAGTATTGGTGCTCAATAAATGCCTGTTGAATGAAAAAATAAAAATCATTTCAAATTTTCCTATGACTGCTGCTGCTGCTAAGTCACTTCAGTCATGTCCGACTCTGTGCAACCCCACAGACAGTGGCCCACCAAGCTCCTCCATCCTTGGGATTCTCCAGGCAAGAAAGCTGGAGTGGGTTGCCATTGCCTTCTCCATTGCATGAAAGTGAAAAGTGAAAGTGAAGTCGCTCAGTTGTGTCCAACTCTTAGCGACCCCATGGACTGCAGCCTACCAGGCTCCTCCGTCCATGGGAGTTTCCAGGCAAGACTACTGGAGTGGGTTGCCATTGCCTTCTCCGTTCCTATGACTAATAGCCTATAATTCTATGGTCCTTTGAAAAAGATGTATCTATTAATTTTTGTAGCAACAGTCAAAAATGCAAATATAAAAACTCCATTCTGAAGAGCAGTCTATCAGGGTGTTGTTTTACATTAAAATGTGTCATTTTAATTCAGTGGCAATTAGACTTAAAGCTTGGCTAAATTGATTAAAGAGCAGCAAACTGCAGCTCTATGGTCATAGCTATTAAGCATTCAAGCCAAGTAGTCATGATTAATTGGGAAATAGCATGTGGACCTATGTGTCCTCAGGCTCAACTACTTAGACAAGAATGCAGGTTTTCATAGGGAGGCACGTGTTTCTCATTTTTTTTTTAAACTCTCAGTGCCTAACTTATTTTATTTTTATACCAAGAAGATATGCCACCAACTTAGATTTCTTCCAAAGTCACAAATAAAAGAGCTCTCAGCCTTAAACACCTCCCACAAAGGTAGCTGGATAAACTATTTTTCCCTGGGAGTTAGACAATGAAGAATCTTCCTTCAATGCAGGAGACTCCAGGTTCCATCCCTTAGTTGAGAAGGTCTTCCAAAGAAGGGAATGGCAATCCACTCCAGTATTCCTGCCTGGAAAATTCCATGAACATAGAAACCTGGTAGGCTACAGTCCAAGAGGCTACAACTAAGTAACTGAGCACTACAGAATTCAACCAATGAACAACTTGTGGATTTGGAAAATTTGGTGAATGGCACAGAAACTGAGTACTTTCTATATCTCTTTAAATTCTCTGATAGATCCAGAAGCAGTTCCGAAAGATGGCTTATTTACTTTCTTTTAAAAAATATGTATTTTTAAATGATTGAGTAAGTGGGAGGTTCTGATATACTTATGTTCTATGTGTGCCATATATCTTCATTTACAACTGTTCAACCACAGGACCTTGGAAGTCAGCATTTCTAAGCATACAACACAGCCTGATTGACCTCCTCTGGCTTGGTTCCATGTTGCTAATTATTTGGCTCCCAGAAACAGCAAGCAACAGCCCCCAAATAAGACTGTATCAGAGGAACGGTCAATACAAGATGGTATCCATACAATAGTAGCCACAATCTAATTGTTATTCTCTCACTGATTTGGGAAGGGGAAAAAAAAAAAAAAAAAACGCCAATGATTACAATTTGAAGATTTTCTTCTTTCTAAAAGAATACTTACTCAGGAACAGAAATCTCAAAGAGCTGATTCAGCAAAGCAGACATGTTTCACAGGTCTATGATTTCTGTGTTGGTCCTCTCCTGAAACTGAGTGAGTTATACAATTTCCTCTTCTATTTCAAACATTCTTCATGGTCATTCTTTTTTTCAAGGAGACCAAAATACTTCTGAATACCTCTTCCCTGTATGCTCATGTACTACTTGATTCAATCTTGGCTTTCTACTGAGGTAGTAATTTAGGTCATTTGTCTCTTTGATGTATTCCCAGATAAGTATATTAGATCTACATAGTCTAGAGGCAGAGACTTAGGCAAGAAAGCTTTAACTATCTGTATATTTTTAGTATATGTTTTTTGGAAGCAGCATATTTTAGTGAAAATATTATGGGCTCTAGTTTCCAATATGATTCGAGTTTAAGTTGCACTTCTGCCTTTTTCTAATAGCCTTATGTTGGTTATTTATTTAACCACTTGAGATTTGTTTAATTTTTCATAAAAATTACTATATCCCATATAAAGCATTAGATACACAAACTTAAGTCAAGCATGCTCCTTGTTTTCAAAACATCCACAATGCAGTGAAAATGAAAGACACATAAATATTTTAATATAATAAAATTCTAAGATGTGTGCAGGCATTAGGATATAGTAGAATATGGGAAGAATTTTCTAAGTAAGACACTTTTATATAAGTTTAATTCTTAATTCACAGAATAAAGATGCTCTCTATATGTATTTTCTTTCAATAATATATAGAATCGACTCTTCAAGACTGCGATATAAGTGTATTCATCCTTCAAAATGCAGTTATAGTTAACTGTTCACCATGAAATCTACGTGGTCTTTTCTTTCTGCATATCTAATTCCTTTCTTTCAAAGCCATTAACACCACACCAGCAGTAACTCATGTGAATTTTATCTCTTATTTGTATGCTGCATTTGGATTTATGTTAACTGTTCCATCTGTCTTTCTCTACAATGAAATTAAAAGTTTCTAGAAAGCATAAGCACACATGGGATTCATTTCATCTCCTTCCACTGTACAACAAATAATGGGTCTAGGAAATGCTTATGATAATTAGAAAGAAAGTTGGTAAGAAAATAGAGAAGCTGAAAAATATTACAAAACAGCTAGTTATAACTGACAGTATATAGTGAACACTGACAAATGCAGAATACATATTCTATTCAATGTACATGGAACATCCTCCCGGATAAGCTTTATATTAGGGCACAACACAAGTTTCAATAAATTTAAAACAACTGAAATGAAATGACCTTTCAAATGGCAATTAGATGAATGTAGAAATTAATAAAAATTAAAATTAAACAGATATATGGAAATTAGCCAACGCATTTTTAAACTCCAGTAGGTCAAATAAGAAATCATAAAAAATTATAAAATAGAGAAGAATAAATTAAAATATAGTAAACCATAATTTATAGGATGCAGTGATATCAGTGCTAAGGGAATTTATAGCTATAAAACATGTTAATAAAGAACATCTCAAATTAATAATTAACTGTACACCTAAAGGAATAAAAAAGAGAAAACTAAACCCAAAATGATTAAAAGAAAAAAAATAAAAATTAGGGCAGAAGTAAAAGAAATAGGCATTATTAGTAAAAATCTTATTCCTTAAAAAAAAATCACAATAATTGACCTTTAGCTAGATTGACTATAAAAATGAAAAAATAAAAATAAAAAAGTGTAAATCAAGTGTAAGTCGCTCAGTCCTGTCTGACTCTTTGTGATCCCATGAATTATTCAGTCCATGGAATTTTCTAGGCCAGAATACTGGAGTGGGTAGCCTTTCCCTCTAGGCAATCTTCTCAACCTAGGGATGGAACCCAAGTCTCCCACATTGCAGGCAAATTATTTACCAGCTGAGCCACAAGGGAAGCCCAAGAACACTGGAGTCGGTAGAATATACCTTCTCCAGTGGGTCTTCCCTACCCAGGAATCAAACCAGAGTCTCCTGCTTGCAGGTAGATTCTTTACCAACTGAGCTATCAGGGAAGCCCTATAAAAATGAAAGGCACCAAATAACTTATTAGAAATGAAAATAGGGGCATTATTACCAATCAGTAATACTGATTATAAGAGAAGACTGTGGACAATTATATTCCAACAAATTAAATAAGCTAGATCAAATAAATAAATTCTTATAAATGTATATTTAACAAAACTGATTCAAGAAGAAGTAGAAAATTTGAAATGACCTATTACAGGTAAAGTGATTGAAAAGGTGATTAGCAACTTCTTAAAGAGAAAGCACAGGAAAAGTTGGCTTCACTGGTAAATTCTACCAAATATTTGAAAAAGGAGTAACACTAATCCTTTCCAAATTCATCCAAATTATATATATATATATATATATGAGAACCCTTCCTAACCCATTCTGTGAGATCAATATTACCTTGATCCAAAAGAAGAAAATGAAGGAAAATATAATAAAACTACAGATTAATATTACTAATAAATTTAGATGCCCAAATCCTCAATTAATACATTAATTAAATCCTCAATTAAAGCATTAGCAAACTAAATCCAGCAACATATTAAAGCACCATATACTTCATGACTTAATGAAACTCAGCAATAAACAGTATTTCAGTGTGAAGAAATCAATTCATGAAATGGTGGAGGGAGGGAAAAGGCACAGAATTATATCAGTTGATGCATTAAAAGCATTTGACAAATTATAACACCATATTGTGCTTAAACACACACATACTGTAAACTAGGAAAAAAAGAAAACTTTCTCAACATCATAAAAAACATTTATGAATTGAAAATCATACACAGTGATGTATGATTAATATATATAATGGTATCTAAATCACATCTAAAATCATACACAGTGGTGAAAGACAGTGCTTTCTCTTTAAAATCAGAAAGCAGTCAAAAATGACTGCTTTCATCACTGCTATTGACATCACTATTTAACACTGTATGTAAATACAGTAGGAATAGAGATTATTCATTGACTCAAAAATATGGACTTCTACTCACTGAGGCACACTTGGCTATGGCTCTGTTGAGCACTCAGTCTGACAGCAACAGAAACCAGTGCTGAGGACTTGATATGACACCATCAGTCAGTTACTGGTGGAAGATTGGTTATACTGAACCACTTTCATTGTGAAAGGGACAGCATTTTGTTGTTACTGGAATAGACACTTACTCTGGATATGGACTTATCTTCTTGTGCTCAATGCTTTCACCAAAACTACCATCCATTGACTTAACAGTATGTCTTATGTACCACTAGGGCATTCCATACAGCATTGTTTTGAATCAAGGACTTCACTTTACAATAACCGAAGTGCAGCAATGAGCCCATGCTCACAGAATTCACTGATTTTAACATGTACTCCACCATCCTGAAGTAGTGGGCTTGATAGAATAATGAAATACCATTTTGAAAACTTAGTTACAATGCCAGATATGAAGTAGTACCTTGCAGGGATAATGCGAGGTTCTCTAGAAAGTTGTATATGCTTTAAATCACCACAATTATAATAGAATACAGTTTTAAAAGTGAGGGGGCTTCCCTGATAGCTCAGCTGGTAAAGAATCTACCTGCAATGCAGGAAACCCCGGTTTAACTTATGGGTTGGGAAGATCCCTTGGAGAAGGGGTAGGCTACTCACTTTAGTATTCTTTGGCTTCCCTTGTAGCTCAGCTGGTAAATAATCTGCCTGCAACATAATATTACTAATAAATTTAGATGCCCAAATCCTCAATTAATACATTAATTAAATCCTCAATTAAAGCATTAGCAAACTAAATCCAGCAACATATTAAAGCACCATATACTTCATGACTTAATGAAACTCAGCAATAAACAGTATTTCAGTGTGAAGAAATCAATTCATGAAATGGTGGAGGGAGGGAAAAGGCACAGAATTATATCAGTTGATGCATTAAAAGCATTTGACAAATTATAACACCATATTGTGCTTAAACACACACATACTGTAAACTAGGAAAAAAAGAAAACTTTCTCAACATCATAAAAAACATTTATGAATTGAAAATCATACACAGTGATGTATGATTAATATATATAATGGTATCTAAATCACATCTAAAATCATACACAGTGGTGAAAGACAGTGCTTTCTCTTTAAAATCAGAAAGCAGTCAAAAATGACTGCTTTCATCACTGCTATTGACATCACTATTTAACACTGTATGTAAATACAGTAGGAATAGAGATTATTCATTGACTCAAAAATATGGACTTCTACTCACTGAGGCACACTTGGCTATGGCTCTGTTGAGCACTCAGTCTGACAGCAACAGAAACCAGTGCTGAGGACTTGATATGACACCATCAGTCAGTTACTGGTGGAAGATTGGTTATACTGAACCACTTTCATTGTGAAAGGGACAGCATTTTGTTGTTACTGGAATAGACACTTACTCTGGATATGGACTTATCTTCTTGTGCTCAATGCTTTCACCAAAACTACCATCCATTGACTTAACAGTATGTCTTATGTACCACTAGGGCATTCCATACAGCATTGTTTTGAATCAAGGACTTCACTTTACAATAACCGAAGTGCAGCAATGAGCCCATGCTCACAGAATTCACTGATTTTAACATGTACTCCACCATCCTGAAGTAGTGGGCTTGATAGAATAATGAAATACCATTTTGAAAACTTAGTTACAATGCCAGATATGAAGTAGACCTTGCAGGGATAATGCGAGGTTCTCTAGAAAGTTGTATATGCTTTAAATCACCACAATTATAATAGAATACAGTTTTAAAAGTGAGGGGGCTTCCCTGATAGCTCAGCTGGTAAAGAATCTACCTGCAATGCAGGAAACCCCGGTTTAACTTATGGGTTGGGAAGATCCCTTGGAGAAGGGGTAGGCTACTCACTTTAGTATTCTTTGGCTTCCCTTGTAGCTCAGCTGGTAAATAATCTGCCTGCAACGTAGGAGACCTGGATTTGATCGCTGGGTTGCAAAGATCCTGTGGAGAATGGAACAACTATCCACTCCAGTATTCTGCCTTGGAGAATTCCATGAACTGTCTAGTCCGTAGGTCACAGAGAGTCAGACATGACTGAGTGACTTTCACAAAAGTGAAGACTATAATTGTCATGAGGATTTCCTTCTTATCTTACTGTCACACACCCTGGTGGCTCAGCCAGTAAAGAACCCACCTGCAGTGCAAGAGACCCAGCTTCGAACCCTAGGTCCTGAAGATCCCCTGAAGAAAGGAATGGCAACCCACTCCAGTATTTTTGCTTGGAGAATTCCATGGACAAAGGAGTCTGGTGAGCTACAATCCATGAGGTCGCAAAGAGTCAGACAAGACTGAGCGACTAACACTTTCACTATATACATATTCCCTGGTGGCTCAGAGTTGTAAAGCCTCTGCCTGCAATGCGGGAGACTCAGATTTGATCCCCTGGTGAAGGAAATGGCAATTCACTCCAGTACTCTTGCTTGAAAAATTCCGTGGGCTAAAATCCACGGGGTCACAAAGAGCTGGACATGACTGGGTGACTTCACTTTCACTTTTCATATGAAAAAGTGAAACATTTTTGCTTTTACTTTGGGCTTCCCTGGTAGTTCAACTGGTAAACAATATGCCTGCAATGCAGGGGACCTGTGTTCAATCCCTAGGTTGGGAAGATCCCTTGGAGGAGGACATGGCAACTCACTCCAGTATTCTTGCCTGGAGAATCCCCATGGACAGAGAAGCCTGGCATGCTGCAGACCCTGGGGTCACAAAGAGTCAGACATGACTGACTAAGCACATATGTATATGTCAATTTTATATCATAGTATCTAACTTATGGGCTATCAAGAATAGCAGATATCACTCAAAGACTTGACTTTACTCCTCCTTCTAGAGAATGACTTAGTACACTTTTGGTTGGATGCAGGATAGAGGTAGCATGTTAGGCAACATTATTGCTATTTCTTTATTTGTAAACTAAGTATGGTTTAAGGAGATACATTAAAAGGACTTCTCAAGTGGTATTAGTGATAAAGAATCCACCTGCCAATGGAAGAGACATAAAATACGTGGATTTGATCCCTGGGTTGGGAAGATCCCTTGGAGGAAGGCACGGCAACACACTCCAGTATTCTTGCTTGGAGAATCCCACAGAGGAGACTGGAGGGCTACAGTCCATGGGGTTGCAAAGAGGCAGATAGTACTGAAGCAAATTAGCACACATGCATGCAAGGAGATGCATATGGGTGGCAAGTTGACAAGGGGTAGACTTATAATTATTAATTGCATATGTCAACTTGACTGGACACAAGATACCCAGATTAAATGTTATTTCTAGGTGTGTCTATGAAGTTGTTTCCACATATGGTTACGTTTGAATCAATGAACTCAGTAGATCGCCCTCCTCAACATGGATGAGTATCATTCAGTCCACTAGCACCTTACTAGAACAAAAGGTGTAGGGAGAATTTGATTCTTTTTTTTTTTTTCCTTGAGCTGAAACATCTCATCTCATTTTCTCTTGCCCTAGGGTTTGTACTAAATTATACCATCTGTTTTTCTGGGGGATCTCTAGCTTATAGATAATAAATTGTGAGACTTCTCAATTTTCATAAATGTGTGAGTCAATTTCTTCTAATCTCTTTATTTCATATATCTTTGTGTATACACATACATGAGGCTTTCCCAAGTAACTCAGTGGTAGAGAATATGTACATGCAACAATTTCTTCTACTTCTTTGGCTTTGGAGAACATTAAGATTTTTAATCATTCTAAGTCTGTAACAATTATTACAGTTTCTCCAATCTAATGCAAACAGTATTTAAATTATGTGTCCATGAATTATAATTACACAATTTATTTAGAGATATTTGATCCAAGATATAGTTTCTCAGATTACAAATATTATTGATGTTCTCTTTAAAGTGCTAATTATCTATAGATATTTTAAGCCTAAATCTCTCTCTCTCTCTTTTTTACACACACACACACACACACACACACACACACACACTCACTCACTCCTTTAGAAAGCCAATGAAATTATGGTATCAGTATATAGTAGTAGTATCTTCTCCAATTGTAGAAAAAGTAAAACAACCTACAGAAGACATTATTCTAGTATAAAGAAATGTGAAGGGAGTTAGCATCAAATGATATGAGGTGAAAATATTTTCACATTCAGCTGAGGAACTGAAGGGCAAATAACTCCATCTCCGGAATTTGATGAGCCCTAAAATGTGAGTAATTTCCTTTTATCTCTAAAGAGAGCTGTGAAAGTCTCACATAAGTCTAGCTTCCATTTGGTTCTCCTGTCAACATGATTAACTGAAGTCTTTAAGTGGTTATTATGAGTTCTAATAAGGAGGCTGTGAGTGAATATTTTGTCTTTTAGAGTAACACTTCTGCTTACTCAACTCTGAAACAAACACAACAAGGCAACAGACAACATTTCTAGTGAAAGTTAGTTTTCTAAGATATCACAATCCACTCCTTGACCACAGAGTGTGTTATTGAGAGAAGACTATTTTTGCCTGGAAAATTCCATGGACAAAGGAACCTGGCAGGTTACAATCCATAGTGTCACAAAGACTCAGATACAACTGAGTGACAACACACACACACACACACACCTGATACCTTTCGTTTGTGGGTGTTTCCTCTCAGGTCAGGAGAGTCACATGAGCAGTTGAAATCTCAAGGGCTCCTACAACCACTTGGGTTACCATGATTCTCCAGGTATGTGTTGCCTTCAAACACTCATTCCCAAATCCTGCACTGCATCTTGCTGAGTTTTTATACACCGCACATTACTGAAAACAACTCAGACAGTAAAGCGTCTGCCTACAATGTGGGAGGCCCAGTTTCGATCCCTGGGTTGGGAAGATCTTCTGGAGAAGGAAATGGCAGCCCACTCCAGTACTCTTGCCTGGAAAATCTTATGGACAGAGTAGCCTGGTAGGCTATGGTCTATGGGGTTGCAAAGATCGGACACGACTGAGCGACTTCACTTCATTTCACTTCACCGAAAAATCCAAACTTTAATCTGGCCAGCCCAGGGAGTGTTCTGTGTATCTCACCTTCTAAATTGAAATTCCTTATTTTAAAATAATTAGATATCAGTTCACTCTCTTTAAGTTTTTCAAACTTCTTTAGCTAAAACCAAAGGTTCATTCATTTGTTTGTTTCAAAAAGGAATTTGAGTACATATAGTCTTGCAAATTATAAAAATCCATTTTTATCATCTATTTTTGCATTAATATTTTTATCAAATGAATTATATTTAATATTATCATTAAAAATATATTTACACAGATATGCATCTGCACACATATGCACACACACCCACTACAGATCAACCCAAGAACAGCCCTCATGTTTATTTTCAACTTTATTCCACTCTTAGCTTTGTACTTGAAGCAACTGATTAACATAAGGTGCAATACACTGCAGTGAAACATTGAAATTGTTTTAGGAAAATCATGGCCTCAAAAGAAATGGTAAAACCAGCGTTTGCATATTATAACATTTTAGCATATTCTTTTCTATATTCTTATGTAAAAAAATGCCTTTTTTTCCTGATTTTTTTTTAAATATCTTTCTATTATCTTTTTTGGTGGGTAAACTGATTTATTGGCTTGCTACCTAAGCACTCTAATACTTTGGCCACCTGATGCAAAAAACCTGACTCGTTGGAAAAGAACCTGATGCTGGGAAAGACTGAAGGTAGGAGGAAAAGGGGATGGCAGAGGATGAGATGATTGGATAACATCACTGACTCAATGGACAAGAGCCTGAGCAAGCTCCAGGAGTTGGTGATGGACAGGAAAGCCTGGCATGATACAGTCCTTAGGGTCATAAAGAGTCAGACACGACTGAGCAACTGAATTGACTGACTGACCTAAGCACTGCTACTGGTGAATGGACATTACCTATGGCTTAAAATATTGAAAAAAAAATTTCTATTGTTATTGTTATTTTGTTTTTTACTTTATTTCTATTTTGGACACCTGGATCTCCTTGTCTGTTAATGTTAATGTGAGTGACAGGAAAACATGAAATACAGAAACTATTTTATAAAGATAATTTAGAAATTGTGTATATTTAGAACACATATAAAGACATAGTGGAAAAAAGTAAAAAAAAAAAAAAAATTGAAGGAAGGTTTTTGTGCCATGGTCCAGCCCTAGTGTATCCAGGGTAATTCAAAAGAGGGATGGAGTCAGCATCCTAGGAATTAATTGCTTAATTAAAGATACAGAGGGAGATTGGAAACAGGTAGTGTACTAGGAAATATTAGTGGAGAAAAAGATGCTGAATAACTTGGTTTACATGGGATAACAACAAAACTCCAAGACAAGAAATTTGCACCATCTACGTTGGGCCACCGGCACCCGTCTGAGTATCAGAGGGTGCCCCGCCTTGGACTCCCTCTCTCACTGATCTTAGAAGCCAGGGCAAGTAAGTAGACATGGTGAGCACCCATGTTCCAGACTGGAATTCAGCCAGAAAAAACGGAGAGCAAGAAAGAAATGACATGGGGGAATCAGTCTTTCCAGAAACTAATCTGATTTCTTTATTTTTTAGGTTTGCTTATAAACCTTTTGGTTGCACAGAGAGACAAATGGAAATTTTAAAGTCACACAGCGGTCAGCACTCCTGATCTTTATCAAAATCAGGTGTTTCACATAAAAGTATACGTAAAGGTAGATTCCAAATACATTATTATATTCCCAGGTGCCTAAGAATATGGAGACCTGGCACCAATCTTTGACTCACCAATGAGAAAAGCCCTATGCTAATTAAGATTTTCAAAATACTCCAAACCTTCTGTGCTGTTTATGATTGAGAGGTAGTAAACAATCATGTGCATAGTGGCAAGAGTGTGGATAATACTGTCACACAAGCTAGTCTGCCAGCAGAGAAGTTTGACCTGAGACACCCTCATCATGCCCAGGAATTTTTATTGACTGGAACTGCAAGTTTTCTCCTTCTCCAAGAGAACCAGTGGGGAACAGCCCCCCATAAAGTCAGAGGTGTAGGTGAGAGCATAAAACAGTAAAGTAGGTAGACTCTGGTTTTGGAGGTAGATGCTCGGGAACAGGGAGTTTCCTGAGGCTCGATCCTGCCTTTGTGTATGCCAAAACCTCCTTCCTCATGACATTTGCTGTGGGCGGAGTTCCTCACGCTGGCTCCTGGCACTTATGATTTGTTTTCGTTTTCTATTCAAAACAGAGCAAAGGGAGATTTGACCAATATTTATCCTATCTGATATCATCAGTCTTACCTTATTTCATTATACCATGTATTTCCAATTGCACACATGAATCTGAAGCATTCTATGATTTCCCAAAGTAGAAGCTATATTATGAAATTAAAAGGCTTTCATCAAGTTACCTTCCCTGATAGCTCAGTTGGTAAAGAATCCACCTGCAATGCAACAGGCCCTGGCCCAATTCCTGGGTCAGGGAGATCTTCTGAAGAAGGAATGGTCTACCCTCTCCAGTATTCTTCAGCTTCCCTTGTGGCTCAGCTGGTAAAGAATTTGCCTGCAATGAGGGAAACCTGGGTTTGATCCCTGGGTTGGGAAATTCCTTGGAGAATGGAAAGGCTACCCACTCCAGTATTCTGGCCTAGAGAACTCCATGGACTGTATAGTCCATCAGGTCACCAAGAGTTGGACATGACTGAGTGATTTTCACTTTCACTTTCAAGTTACTATATCTATCAGTGAACATGCTGAAATAAAATCATTGCTCTCTAAGTGAGGTCAAACCTCACCCTGGCAGGCAAATTACCTTGCCAGATTTGCACCACATAGTACAAAAGTCACAGATGATGCCACAGTGAAGAGATGGCATACGGTCTGATCTGCTTTGGTAATGAATTAGCCCAGCTCTAGAATGTATTTGCAGTCTATACCAGTTTAAAAGACTGTGGATGGTAAATGAGAACAAAATTGAATTAAGAGAATTTAGTTATGATCTCCAAAGGTCCTTCAATACCTGGGTTATATGATTCTAAAACTCTTGCCAAGAAAACGTCTGATTTAATTGACCAGATAATTTAATTGACCAAATATATCTGTCTATTCAAATCAAAAGATACAGCAGATGTGAGTCCTGCACTGGAGAATTTATAAGGTTAATCATGTGTGTGTTTTCTTTCCAGACAGACCATGAAGAGAGTTAATCATTAAAAGCTTTTTGAAAGTGGAGGATATGGGATAATACAGCCTAATACTCTACCTAAATCACAATATTCTTGAATACTATTAATATTAGCTTTTTTCGTATACCCTCTCATATGATTTTATTAGCCAAACCTGATCAGGATAGAATCCTTTTCATGTTTTTAATCATGTTAAGTTTTAAAAGAAGCATTTTTTATATAAATAAAGCTTTATGTACATTCAATATTTAAGGGTAAAACATTAACAATGTCTATTTTATATCTAACACCTCTCATTACTTTTGCCTGATGTTTTCAACATCTTTTAAAACTATCTTTTAATCCTTAAATTCTGGTTTCATCCTGCATTTCCCCAAGTAATATATTTGGAGAAGAAAACAAGTAATTTATTCTGCATAGTTTCTTGTAGTCTGGAGATACTAATTTTTACTAAGTGGTCAACCAAAATGCTTTTAATACAATGCTATATGTGCATTGCATTGGAGAAGGAAATGGCCACCCACTCCAGTGTTCTTGCCTGGAGAATCCCAGGGATGGGGGACCCTGGTGGGCTGCTGTCTGTGGGGTCACACAGAGTCTGACACGACTGAAGCAACTTAGCAGCAGCAGCAGCAACATATGTGCATTGCATGCATGCTCAGTTGTTTTCTACTCTTTGTGACCGCATGGGCTGTAGCCTCCATTTAGCATTATATTTCATTTGTTATTTTTCCAAAGTTCTTTTACAGGATCTGATTTAATCTGCTTGGTCCATGCATCACAAGTAAAATCATTAATGAAAATGGCCCGTCTATGGCCCCTGAAATACAGGGTTAGAGAAGCCAGGTCAATGCATTGGTTTAGATTTATGGCAGGCCTGTCCCCCTGGACCTCTCATAGCATCCCATGCCAGAACAAACTGGCCCTGAACCATCGCCTGGCCTCTGCCCATAGGCTGCATACACTAGAGTGCTTTGACAGAGGAAAAAAAGAAAAAGAAAAGAAAAAAGTATAAACCAGGTCAGACTGATCACATGTTTACACTGAGTTGCTTGAGGGTGAGTCTAAAGATTAAGTTGCCATCAAGATGAGACCCCAGGTATCCTTATCAAACTTCAGTGACAGTAAGAAAGGCAAAATTATTTTAAACAAAAATTAATATTAAAATTTAAAGCCGTAGAAGATGTAATTTCAACAAGACGCAGATTGTGGGAAGATTTTAACAAGCAATTTAGGAGAGGATATAGCCAGTACCAGTATATTAGAAACTTAATTTTATGGGCTATTTCCTCTAAGGCCAAATTTGAAGGTTTATATAAATCACAGTGAACCGGCCCTGAGGGACAGGGAGGCCTGGTGTGCTGCAGGCCAAGAGGTTGCAAACAGTCAAACATGACAGGGCAACTGAACAACAACAACAACGAACTGGGCACTTATTATGTTACATCGGAAATCCAAGTATTACTGTCTTAATTTTATGAAGAGAGTATTAAGTTCAGGTTGATTTTTTACTTGAATGATTATTTAAGTTTAACATTCTTTAACATATTGTTTTTAAATGATCTTACTGTTTCTAACCCTAAAACATCCTGTGTTTTCCAGACCAAGAAAAATATTAGTTTCAACAAATATAAGAATCCCTAATAAAAAGTTTGATACTTACAAAATCAACTAAAAGAAAACTTTTTTTTAAAAAAAATCTGACTTTGTTAATCAACCAAGTTTGGAATCCACTGCTTAGCTTATATCACACCAAACCTCACAGTTCTACCTCATTCTGTTTTATTGTTTGTTGACATATTTAAATGGTAGAGATCAGAGGTAACAAGATATATGGGAAATTTTTTTCTCACTTTGAAGTTAACTTTGTTTTTCAACCATGGGCAAACCAGCTTCTTAACCTTTCCTTTTCTTTAAAATAGAAATTTAAATACCCATCTTGAAGATGAATATTAAGTTGAATAACATAAGAGATTGGATGAGAGAAAGTACTCAGTAAATGCTACTGTTCTTTCTTCTTTTAATCAACGATGCATTGATTTAAAAACAAGTGCACTAATGGCTACATTAAATACAGGCATAATTTTGCTACAAATTATTTGTAAAAATTAAAGAAGCAATGAGTAGATTTATCTTAATTCATTTTTAACATATAGGTCTTGCTGTTGAGTTTATTAATTCATGTATTTATGTTCAGAGTAAATAAATGTCCTCTAGAGAATCAAGGGGTTTTCTTTATTCAATAATGAATCATATCTAAAAGGGGAACTTAAAAAGCATTTGTAAGCTTTGAAGATTATAACATTTGCTGTTGTGAACATGGGAGAAAACATGTAATATTTATTATAAGTGGCCTGTTGGTCAAAGAAATAAGAATGCTCCCAGAGGTAAAATAACCATGAGAAGCACACCTAACAGGAAATAAGCAAGGAACGAATTTTCCATGATCTTCTTGTCTCTTCTAGTCCCATCTAGTGTATTAATCACTCAGACAATGAGACACACACTGAACAGCTGGTCTGAATATCCTGTGAAGTCCTGGAAATTTTGTAATTGGTATTGGCTCTCAGCATTAGCCCAGGGATATTCAGGATGGCACAGTGAACGTGGAGATGCAAAAGATTTCTCCATTTATCTGACCCTCTGGGGAATCACTTGTTTAGAACTTGGAACCAACTGGACTTTTCTGTTCTCCAAGTAGCATTTGGGTTATTCAGCCATCCTCAGCATGGGTCGGGCTTGCCAAGGAAAACCACCCTGCTACAAATTCTAAGACTCTCCTTGATACTTAAACTTCACATCTGGTAGCAAATTGGAAGTTTTCCAATACCCACACTTTTTTTTTTTTTTTCTGGAAAAGGAAACTACTCACCACATAATTCAAAGTAATATTATCCTTTTCTACAGAATTAATGAGAAGCTATAATTGCCAACACTGTTTACCTGCTACTCTGGGAGTATATTTCCAAGGCACATGAATTAGCCATCGCCAGTTTTCTAATTAGCCTGTGACAACTTTAATTCTAAAGGCATGTTTAATCAACAGCAACAGATGGAAATGCGCCTGGTGGTAAGTCATTGCATTCACCGCTCCTAAGAGCACGTTTGTCCCAGTGGCTCTGAATTATAAGCTATTTAGCATAGTAAGTGCTAAATTACTGGTACTGTTCTCCATCTTTTTTAGGCTATCAGAGTTACAATACATGAAAGTAATTATTATCACTGACATATATGAATACTTGCTACATACTATTATTAATTTAACTTAATGAAGCCTCTAAATAATCCCTCATGTTAGGGAATTTTTATATTCCCATTTTACAGATGAGGGAATTGAGCCTCAGAAAAATCAAAATGACTCACCAAAATTTCCACAGGTCTTAGCAGGAAGGTTGAAATTTAAATTAACCATGATCATGTGGTAATAAAATCTTTGTTGTTCTTAGTTATATGTGGCTGTTTATTGTAGTAATTTTAGACTTTGCTGACAAAATTGTGTTATTCTGTGGATCTTATGATTATAAGATCTAATTTTTCTAACTTTTCTCCTCATAAGGATCAGTAATATACACAGAGAGCAGAAGCTTTCTGCTTGGTCCTTTTATTAATTTTACAAATATGTATTAATTCAGAGTGAGTCACTGTACAAAGTTTGGACTCACCTTATCTATCTTAAAAACAGCTCAGAAACTTTCAGACAACTTTCTCAGTGATGTTCAGGGGTTCATTGGAGGTACCTTCACCAAGACACCCATAAGTATACACTTGGTGACTTTACCTCCAGCACCCATCAGCCAGCCTTTCTAGAATTTCATCACTGCCAGAGAAAGACAATCCAACAGGCTCCGACTGCCTTTTCTTAAAGTTCCCTGACTTAATATATCAAAGTGGGTTGCCATGCCCTGCTCCAGGGGATCTTCCTGCATTTCCAGCGTCTCCAGCATTGACAGACAGGTTCTTTACCACTAGTGCCATCTGGGAAGCTCAGATGCAGGGAAGGGATGCCAGTTTAGAAATTTGGATAGCCTTGATCTGTCCCTTTCAAAACACAATTTCTTCTTTGCCTCTTTATCTTAATGGACAGTACAGATTAAACATATCTAGACCTGGTATTTGAGGAATCTGAACAATAACTTTAGCATGTGTGTCCAAATTGATACTAGTTATTTAAAATCTCTTGAGGTGAGATCTGCACATCTGTCACTACGAAAACATCCCATGTAAATGTCATATCCAGCTAGGGTTGGGATGATAGATTTAGGCATTCAAGTCTTGACCACCAGATGTGAGGAGCCTACTGGCTGGAAAAGACCCTAATGCTGGGAAAGAATGAGGGCAAGAGGAGAAGGGGCAACAGAGGATGAGATGGTTGGATGGCATCACCGACTCAACGGACTTTAGTTCGGGCAATCTCCAGGAGATGGTGAAGGACAGGGAAGCCTGATGTGTGAGGGGTTCATGGGGTCACAAAGAGTCAGAAATGATTTGTGATTGAACAACAACAACAATTCAAGCACAGAGGGTTCTTCAATGTTTTTCTGAAGAAAAAGTTATGGGCTTATATTAAATCTTAAAACTCACTGATAAATTACCTACACTGTTCATTTGTTAGGCACAAAAAGTAGAATCTGGAAAGCTTCTGGACTCTACAATGATTCTGCAGTGTTTTGTCCCCTCTAATTTGGAATGTATTATTGTTGGAGAAATGACAACTGTGATGTGATCTGAACAGATACCACTTTCATTTCTTTGTAATTAACCCCAGAGAAGACCTTTATTCATTTTGGAAATGTAGAAATATTTAGCTGCCAAACATGGTTTAATCATCTTAGAATTAAAAAAGAATAAATTAGACCTTTTCTGTTCCTCAATGATCATTGGCTTTTTCTCTTTCATTTGGTTAACAGATAATAACTATAAGAGGTTCAGGTCTACTCTTGATTTTTCTTTCCATCCTGAGTGAAATTCATTAAAACATAGGCACACATGCACACACATGTACGCACACACACACATACACACCGTATCATGTTAGTAACAAAGGGCCTTTAGAGACCTTTAACTTACAAATGAGGAAACATCCATTATTATTTCAAATCACATAGTTTTATTCACTTAAATAACACACATAAGAATTTTTCAGTTTAAACTTAATTGGATTGATTCACTGAAAGTCAGGTATATGTTAGTAATACAACCTAAATGCAACTGTCAATGTACCAGGTAGTCTTCTTGAATTTGAATAATAAAACACTCTATATATTACTAACTGGCTATGGATTAAATTAGGCTAGTCTAAGATTATAAAGTGACTATTTCATCTTAAAAATAAAATATGTCATGAAATCACTATTTTGTGCCATGCACTCAACTTAATATGTCCCTGTGAATTAGTTTGCCCAAACTAATTCTATCTGGTCACATGGGATAATGCACAGACATGCATTTCTTTATCACAAGACACTAAAACTTTTATAAAGCTAAAGGAGGAAATAATCACAACTATAACAATAATACAAATAATATTATTGCTGCAGTGTGTTGTCAGTTTTTTAAAGGATGAAAGGATACCTTGACTTAGATCTTTTGAAACTGATCCCTTCTCTCCAAGGCCCCCTCTATCTCTGTTTCCTGCACAGGTCCCTGTACCTCAAAGGGTCCATTCCTGGTTCAACATTCTTCTGTCACCATCTTGAAATTCTTAATATACATAAAGACCTTGTATTGTTATTTTGCATAGTCTCTACAAGTTGTGTAGCCATTCCCGCCCATCCCTGCTGTTTAGTCTTGCAATTAGCAAGTTTATGCTCACGCTGTCTCTGATATTTCTTGGTTAAGCTCAAAGCTTGGTGGCAGAACTTGACTCTTGACTATCTCAGGTAAGGTCAACACTTATTTCCCCTTGCTCTGTACTCCTGATTGCTCCTGATATTCTCACACTTCACCAACCTCTGGAGAGCTGGGGACACAGGCCAGAGTCAGGGATCTGACCTGTAATGTCTGCTGGGTTTTCTCAAACTCAGCTTATCATCCACCCAAGCCACTGATAAGATCAAGCCTTCAACTAAAAACTGGAAATTATTCCTTACAAAAATACAGACCACAAAATTACATCTATCTATTTTCCATGCTTTTTTTTTTAAAGCATTACACCTACATTGAATCTTTGTAGTTAGTATCCTTGTTTCTTTGACAATACACTAAGAAGCCGTCTCAGAATGAGCCCATTCTGCTGCCTTTAATCTTAGTTCTCTTAGTGTCAGTGTCAGAAAATGACACGTTCTTGCTTTTTCCTCAAATTCTAGTCAGATACTCTGTTTCCAGTGATACTAGACACAAACAGCACATACATGCAGTCATTCTAAAGGTTAAAACCTTTTCTCTTTCTATGAAGAGGCTTTTTTTTCCTTGTTAAAAAAAAAAATAATTTCTTAAAAGGCAACCAGCTCTTTGGATTGGGGTAATTGAAGTATCTTTACCCTAACAAAACAACTTACACTCACATACACACATGCACATTCTCCATTTAGAAAATTAATGTAGCCTATTTTAAAAATCTTTAGTATTTTCAGCCATGCTGACAAACTGAGTTATTAAAGGCAGAGCTGAAAACAAGAAAATCATCCCATAACCCCTGTATTAATATAAAGAAACATTTCAATATGTGAATGGTCTCAGATTCAGAAAGAGTTTGTAAATATTTTTTCAAGGAAATGATTTGAATCCCATGAAGATATGGGTAAGAAATAAGAGCAAATGGCAGAGGATACAGGGTTTCTGTGAATAATATCCAGATTGCAAGCATGTTTCTATGTCATTGATGATGCATTCAAAGTGAAATTTACTATTCCCAAAATGGCATTTTTTTTTCTTGGACTATATATCTTATTTTTTTACTCATCAAACTGCTAATATCATAAGATTAAAAAAAAAACCACCTTTCTAATTTTATTAAATTGAAAAGCTAGTTTGTATGCAAATAGTTGAGTGTGTCTGAGACCATAAAAGTGGTATCTGCAGAGTCAGTTTCTATGGTTTAAAACTCTGAAATTGTATTCATTTGTTTTGTAGTGTATGTGTATCCTAAGTGCTCATATATTCAAATCCTCTGCTATATTGCACAAGTTTTTATTGCTAAGATGGTCTTATTAAATGATTCAGACAAGCCAAATTCAATTGAAAGACAGCCTTTGAGAACTTTATATTGATGTGGTCAGGAATTAGGACAATTCTCTAGGAAAAGACACTTACCCCATGTTATAGTCATTGTGTTCTCAAGTTCACAGATGCTGACCAGACTCTGAAAATAGGCGAGGAAAATAACATGAATCTAAGTATTGTTTGAATGACAAGATTTTGTTAATTTTTAATTGATACATGGACACACAATCAAAGATATGGTCAATCTTACTAATTTGTTTAACTGCCATTTAGCACATTGATCAAAAGCTATGTTTGAATATTGAAACTTTAGAAGCACGATAGTTTAATAAGCCATGTAAGGCTAGGTGTGGAAGACAGGACCAGAAATGACAGTAACAAAAGTGTTTTTTTACTACAAGTCATGATGTTAAGAGGTAAATACATGTTTATTTTTAAGACCTCTGAAAATAAGATCAACTGGTGTGACTGACATTTACTCTGAATGTGAGAAAGCAAGACAATAACTGTTAATGAAGAATAAAACAGAAACACAAGCTACATCTTACAGAACAACTGCTTTATCAGTCTATCTTACTTTACACAAAATATTACCTGTCCAAGTACACCATTTTGCCCACTAAGGATTATCTTAATTCATAGAAATAAATAGTGCTACTACTAAGACCAAGCAACTTTCTAAGTGTTACTGACAATAGTACACCTTTCTTTTTACAAAGAATTTCATAATTACAGCAGTTCAGTAATAAAGCATAACTTTTATAGCTTGAATACCTAGGAATTTCAAAAACTAATTCATAAAAATTAAATTCCCCAGAGGAAAAGGTTGTACTTCTGCTATCTTACTTAGCATGTAAGATATTTTTTATGTTGTCCTCAATAACAACATATTATCATTCATTGGGGAGAATTTATATTGAAAGGATAGCTTGAATTTATATAAAAGTGTGATGAATATAAAATGATCAAACAATAAAATTCTGTTCTCATCTTCAAATATATATATACTTACATAGCATGTGGAGATGGCACCCCACTCCAGTACTCTTGCTTGGAGAATCCCATGGATGGAGAAGCCTGATAGGCTGCAGTCCATGGGGTCGCAAAGAGTCAGACACGACTGAGTGACTTCACTTCACTTTTCACTTTCATGCATTGGAGAAAGAAATGGCAACCCACTCCAGTGTTCTTGCCTGGAGAATCCCAGGGACATGGGAGCCTCGTGGGCTGCCGTGTATGGGGTCGCACAGAGTCTGACACGACTGAAGTGACTTAGCAGCAGCAGCATGTGCTGTGTATTTATTATTTTTATTTAAGTTATTAAATCCCATACGTTTGAAACACAGAAACATGCACACACAAACAGGGTGTCAGAATGCTTTAGGCAAGTTCAACTTATTCTGTATGCTCACCTATTATGCTCATTCACAAAGAAAATGGGAAGAATTACCCTAGAGTAATTTCTGGATTCACTTGTTTACCATGAATCTTCCTAAATTATACTGTTATTCTAGCAACATATAATGAATAAGCCAGAATGTGTCATAATTTGTTAATGAATGATTATAAGGCAGCATGGAAACTGTATAATTTCTTGGTAATAAAGAATAAAAATTATGAAAGCAACAGGAAAACAGAGCAGAAAGGAATTTGAAAATATGTCCTTTCTGATAAAACATGGACCCTTCACAATTATATACACATTTAAATTAATGTGCTGTTCTCTTATTAGTTCTGAGAACTGTACAGTTGGATACAGAGTTGAATATACCTGATGAACTTGCAATCAATTAAATAGTGTTAAATAATTTAAAATTGGATAAAACATTTACATTATAAGTACAGTGTAAACCACGAGGCTATGAGAACTTCAGAATGGCTTTGAGGAAAATTCCGTGGATAGATGTAATGTTTTAGCTCCTCTTGCAGGGCAAGTGGGATAAAATAGCTTAAGGATATATGGATGTTGGTGAATCACAATGTAATTACTTGATATTGGGCTTCTCAGATAGACTCTAAGATCTCCAAGCTGAGGACAGGACAAATATCACTCCTATTCTCTCCTGCTTTCTTAATGGTTGGCAAAGAGTAGATGTTTAATATCATCTGTTGAATGGATAAATTAAATGTAATAAACTACATTTTAATGTCAAAAGAAAGGGATAGATTCAGTACAGAATTTTTCTGGAAGCATAAAATTTGATGAAAAGCCTGCTGTTTGTGGAACAAAAAGTTTAGAGCCTTTGGTTTCTGGAGGTTAAATTAAATATAACACAGAGATTGGGAGTTGGTGCTACCATTAGTAATGAGAGAGGTTTCCTTAAGTCCATAGGAGAAGAATTTAAGTTTAGGATGTATTGAATTTAGAAATGCAAAATATCATATATTACAAACTGTTAGGACAGTGGTTCAAAATGCACTACTGGATGCCTGAAGAGATAGCTACCCTTTAAACAATAGATTTTTGGAACTCCAATTGCATACCACCATGATAGACAGATAGACAGGGATTCAACTCAATTCAATTCAGTTGCTCAGTCATGTCCAACCCTTTGCTACCCCATGAACCGCAGCACGCCAGGCCTCCCTGCCCTGTACCAACTCCTGGAGTCCACCAAACCCATGTCCATTGAGTTGATGATGCTATCCAACCAGCTCATCTTCTGTCATCCCTTTCTGCTCCTGCCCTCAATCTTTCCCATCATCAGGGTCTTTTCCAATGAATCAACTCTTTGCATCAGGTGGCCAAAGTATTGGAGTTTCAGCTTCAGTCCTTTCAAAGAACATCCAGGACTAATGTCCTTTAGGATGGATTGGTTGGATCTCCTTGCAGTCCAAAGGACTCTCAAGAGTCTTCTCCAACATCACAGTTCAAAAGAATCAATTCTTTGGTGCTCAGCTTTCTTTACAGTCCCACTCTCATATCCATCCATGACTACTAGAAAAACCATAGCCTTGACTAGACAGACCTTAGTTGGCAAATTGATGTCTCTGCTTTTTAATATGCTGTCTAGGTTGGTCATAACTTTCCTTCCAAGGAGTAACTGTCTTTTAATTTCATGGCTGCAATCACTATCTGCAGTGATTTTGGAATCAGAAAAATAAAATCTGACACTGTCTCAACTGTTTCCCCATCTTATTGCCATGAAGTGATGGGACTGGATGCCATGATCTTCATTTTCTGAACGTTGAGTTTTAAGCCAACTTTTTCACTCTCCACTTTCACTTTCATCAAGAAGCTTTTGAGTTCCTCTTTACTTTCTTACATAAGGTTGGTGTCATCTGCATATCTGAGGTTATTGATATTTCTCCCAGCCATCTTGATTCCAGCTTGTGCTTCTTCCAGCCCAGCGTTTCTCATGATGTACTCTGCATAGAAGTTAAATAAGCAGGGTGACAATATATAGACTTGGCGTACTCCTTTTCCTATTTGGAACCATTTAGTTGTTCCATGTCCAGTTCTAACTGTTGCTTCCTGACCTGCATATAGGTTTCTCAAGAGGCAGGTCAGATGGTCTGGTATTCCCATCTCTTTCAGAATTTTCCAGTTTATTGTGATCCACAGTCAAAGGCTTTGGCATAGTCAATAAAGCAGAAATAGATGTTTTTCTGCAACACTCTTGCTTTTTCAATGATACAGCAGATGTTGACAATTTGATCTCTGGTTCTTCTGCCTTTTCTAAAAATAGCTTGATCATCTGAAAGTTCACAATGCATGTACACTGCAAGATGAACTCCCCAAGTTGATAGATAGGGATAGAGATGCAGAAACTATAAACTCAGATTTAGTGGTTGGTATAGGTCTACAAATAGATTTCCACTGAGTTAGCTACATATCCTATCACTTCATGGCAAATAGATGGGGAAACAGTGGAAACAGTGAGAGACTTTATATTTTGGGGCTCCAAAATCACTGCAGATGGTGACTGCAGCCATGAAATTAAAAGAAATCTGAAAGTTCACAATGCATGTACACTGCAAGATGAACTCCCCAAGTTGATAGATAGGGATAGAGATGCAGAAACTATAAACTCAGATTTAGTGGTTGGTATAGGTCTACAAATAGATTTCCACTGAGTTAGCTACATATCCTATCACTTCATGGCAAATAGATGGGGAAACAGTGGAAACAGTGAGAGACTTTTTTTTGGGGGGGGGGGTGCTCCAAAATCACTGCAGATGGTGATTGCAACCATGAAATTAGAAGACACTTACTCCTTGGAAGGAAAGTCATGACCAACCTAGACAGCATATTAAAAAGCAGAGACATTACTTTGCCAAAAAATGTCTGTATAGTCAAAGCTATAGTTTCTTCAGTAATCATGTGTGGATGTGATAATTGGACTATAAGGAAAGCTGAGCACTGTAGAATTGATGCTTTTGAACTGTGATAGTCCCTTGGACTGCAAGGAAATCCAACCAATCCATCCTAAAGGACATAAGTCCTGGGTATTCTTTGGAAGGACTGATGCTGAAGCTGAAATTTCAATATTTTGGTATTAATATGAGGGAGAAAAACAGAAACTAATTTTTCCTGACAGTAGCAGTAGATATTTTAAATCACCAGCTTTTGATTTATTGATTCAGCTTCACTCAAATTGTTTTCAGCTCATCCTATTAATGAAAGATTAATAGTTTAAGAACACAAATGGCAACATATATGAGATTTTCATTTCTTTTTTTTCCCCTTTATTTAGGGAGTGTCCTTATCAAATGATTTCTTGCATAAGAGCAGCTCCAGCAAGCTAGTGCTTATTTTTGTTTTCTACAATAAATTATACTACAAAATGTCACCTCAGGACATAAAAGAGGACTTTAATAACAGTAAACATGGTCCTGTTCTGGATTAGAATATTTACTGCTTAAAATTGTTATGTCCACGCCAGTCAATCTGTGAAGGAAATTCAACTGAAATCAAATTTCTAAAAGTGTTTCCCATTGTTGTAACTAGTCAAAATAGTCCTGAAGGTTTGTAGAGTAAAAATATTAACATCTCAAGTTGAAATATAAAGGAAAAAGGGACTTGCCCTCTCTTATATAGAACATGTACTTACCAAAGTATTATTAAATGAATAAATGAATGAATCAATTAATTAAAAGAAAAGCCAGGAGAGTTGCAAGAGTCTTGGTAAGACCCTTCTGATACAGAGTGCAAAGGGAAGGCCTAAAGATCATGATGTGATAGAGAAAAAAATACTATGGCAATATAGCTCTCACACCAAACACGGGGTACGTAGATACAGGTAAAAGTAGTGGACTTACTAGGGCACCCACAATAATATGAAATCTCAAACCCAACCCAATTCCTAAATAACTTAAAACAAAGCCCCATAAAAAAGACAAAGGAGATAGAAAGGCATTCTGCATAATTATTAGGTATAAGATCTATTTACCTTAGCCACTACTGTTCCATTCTAGAGGTCTCCATTTAAAGAACAAAGATTATAAGGCACATGAAAAGACAAAGCAAGAGAAAACAAACTAAAAAACCCAATAACACACTGCCAAGAGACAACTAAACACTCTCATGTCTTATACAAATATTAAGACTCTGACAAGAAATTAAAATGAAAGATTAAGAATTTAAGAACAAAAATAGAAAAGTACGTGAGCCAAGATCAGTTCAGTTCAGTCACTCAGTCGTGTCTGACTCTTTGCAACCCCACGAATCGCAGCACTCCAGGCCTCCCTGTCCATCACCAGCTCCCAGAGTTCACTCAGACTCACATCCACTGAGTCCGTGATACCATCCTGCCATCTCATCCTCTGTCGTCCCCTTCTCCTCCTGCCCCCAATCCCTCCCAGCATCAGAGTCTTCTCCAACGAGTCAACTCTTCGCATGAGGTGGCCAAAGTACTGGAGTTTCAGCTTTAGCATCATTCCTTCCAAAGAAATCCCTGGGAAATTTTAGCAGACTTAACTACATCAAATTATGATTTTTGTCAGGGTAAATGAACAGTAATAGGATTGATGGGTCACATAACTGTTTTGTATGTACCCCAGTGTTCATTGCAGCACTATTTACAATAGCCAGGGCAGAAAGCAACTTAAATGTCCACTGACAAATGAATGGATAAAGAAGACATGGTACATATATACAATGGAATATTACCCAGCCATTAGAAAGAACAAAATTAGGTCATTTGTAGTGATGTGGATGAACTTCACATCATAAAGGAAATATTTGAAAAAATGAAGAGGAAGAATTCTAAAAAAATATATAGCCAGATAAGTCCAAGAACCTTTAAGTTCAGCAAGCAAGCAAACACGTTATATGATTTTTGTAAGTTTTATCACTTTGGTAGCAGATACACAGATTTTTTTTTCAGGCTCACATACAACTTCTTAGTCTTTTAATGCTGTAACTAAGAATATGCAGATCTCACTTCCCAGACTCCCTTGACACCCGGCTTCTTATTAGTTACCACCAGTAAGAGGCATTGATGGGAGATCAGATGGCAGGAGCATGAGGGAAGCCACTTTCTTCATCTCTATTCTGTCTGGCAGCGTTTCTAGATGTGTGCATCTGCTAAGAATTTCTAGTTTCAACCACAAGACTTTTCTTATTCCACCAAAATGGTAGCTGCACTCTCATAATTCCGAAACTGGCCATGTGTCACCTCCTTCTATGAAAGCTCTCACACCTTGTCATGGGATGTTAACAGCCACTGGGTGTCACTGTCTGGGTTACAGGGGCCAGTTGGCTGCTACTTATCAAGATACTAACATCCAGGTTAATTTGTTGCTCCCTTCTCTCTCTCTCTCTCTGAACTTTCAAATGCAACTGATATTCTTTATACTTGTTTCAGTTTTCCTGACAGAATACCTACAAAAAAAAAAAAATCCACAGGAGTATAAGGTAGCTTCCTGCTCTTGCTTGCTCAATTGTATGTTGTTAAAACCAAATTCATGGCTTCCCAAAGGGAGCAGTGGTCTGCCTACCAATGCAGGAGGTGCAGGAGATGCAGGAATGATCTCTGGGTGGGAAAGATCCCCTGGGTAGGAAATGGCAACTCACTTCAGTATCCTTGTCTGGAAAATTCCATGGAGAGAAGAGCCTGATAGGCTACAGTCCATGGGATCACAGAGTCAGATATGACTAAACAACTGAGCACTAAAGCCAAAATCAAGTATAAGTGATTTCTGAGCAAAAAGCAAATGCTAAAATTAATAATAAATTGAATATGAGTGTGTGCTTCTGTTACAAGGGAGATGTGAGTTAAAATACTTAGTACCATACTAAAAGCATATTATCATTGTGTGTTTATAAAAAAGCATGTAAGTCTCCACATCCCAGTTTGAGGACTCCCAAACTTATTGGTGGGAAGTACCCTGTGATAAGCTTCTAGATATTCATACTGGGGGGAATTGGGGCAGGGGGAAAGGCAAATAATTCTGATTGAGTTTTTCTTTTTTTTATTTTTGCTAGAGTTTCATACATATTTGATTTAATTATACCTCTCCCTCATTTATAAGGAATTATATTCTAATCCTCTTTTGTAGAGACTTTTATATAATTAAATGTCTCCCTTCAATGTAAACCAGATTTTGCATGACTTCAAATTTCGTGTTGTTTCTATTATAACATTGATTTTTTGATTAGTTATGTAACTTTTCTGGCTTTGGATGAACCATTCTGCAGACAAGTAATGTCAAAGATTGTAGAAAGCACACATAATAAGATATAAGGTCTAAAACTGCTCTTTAAACATGGTAAACATGAGTTCCATGTAGCTATTTAGATTTAAAGTGAATTAGATTTGTATGTGTGTGTGTGTGTGTGTGTGTGTGTGTGTGTGTGTGTACATGCTCAGTCATATCTGATTCTTTGCGACCCTATGGACTGTAGCCTGCCAAGCTCCTTTGTCCATGGAATTTTCCTGGTGAGAATACAGGAACAGTTTAACATTTCCTTCTCCATGGGTCTTCCTAACTCAAGGATCGAACCCTTGAGTCTCTTGCATTGGCAGGCAGATTTGTTCCCACTGAGCCACCTAGGAAACCCTAATTAGATTTAGGAAATTTGAAAATTTTAGATTCTGATTACTACTAGTCACATTTCATGTACTCCATAGGTACATGTGGCTCTGGACTACCACATTGATTAACAGCATAGTTATACAACTTTTTTTCCCATCATCAGAAAATGCTATGAATAACATTGATTTAGAATATAAGGCACTCAAGGAAAGAAAGCAAATATGTCCTGTGTACTTTCTTATGAATTCTACATCAGTTCCAATGTCGTTGTTCAATACATTTCAAGGGCATGCCACAGAATTTCTAAAATTAATTTTCAAGTGATAAAGTAAAAAGAATAAGCTCCTAAGGCCAGATGCCCCCAAAACCTAAAATCCAATATTGCATGAAGATTTCTTGAACATATTGACAAATAAACAGATGGAGTATTCAGGATTCAGATACCATTTCTTACATTGGAAGCAATAAATAAAATGCAGAAGAAGATGAACACATATAAGATATTATTGTCTAGAATCTGCAAAACATGAAATAGCAATCATTGCCTTAAAGACATAGGAATAGATCATTTAAATCACTTTGATTCCAGAGTAATAAAACTGTTCTTAAGAATGTTAAAACTCACCTTCAATCCTAGTAGGTTTGTATCATGCTTAGAATAACCACATTGAAGAAAGCTTTTAAAAGACAAATAAACAGTGCTGTGATGAACATTGGGGTACATGTGTCTCTTTCAATTCTGATTTCCTCGGTGTGTATGTCCAGCAGTGGGATTGCTGGATCATAAGACAGTTTTGTTTCCAGTTTTTTAAGGAATCTCCCCACTGTTCTCCATAGTGGCTGTACTAGTTTGCACTTCCATCAACAGTGTAAGCGGGTACCCTTTTCTCCACACCCTCTCCAGCAGTTATTGCTTGTAGGCTTTTGGATCATAGCCATCCTGACTGGCATAAAATGGTACCTCATTGTGGTTTTGATTTGCATTTCTCTGATAATGAGTGATGTTGAGCATCTTTTCATGTTTGTTAGCCATCTGTGTGTCTTCTTTAGAGAAATGTCTACTTAGTTCTTTGGTCCAATTTTTTGATTGGGTCATTTTTCTGGAATTGAGCTACAGGAGTTGCTTGTATATTTTTGTGATTAGTTGTTTGTCAGTTGCCTCATTTGCTATTATTTTCTCCCATTCAGAAGGCTGTCTTTTCACCTTGCTTATAGTTCCCTTTGTTGTGCAGAAGCTTTTAAGTTTAATTAGATCCCATTTGTTTATTTTTGCTTTTATTTTCAATATTCTGGGAGATGGGTCATAGAGGACCCTACTGTAATGTATATCGGAGAGTGTTTTGCTTATGTTCTCCTCTAGGAGTTTTATAGTTTTTGTTCTTACATTTAGATCTTTAATCCATTTTGAGCTTATTTTTTTATATGGTGTTAGAAAGTGTTATAATAGCCAGGACATGGAAGCAACCTGGATGTCCATCAGCAGATGAATGGATAAGAAAGATGTGGTACATATACACAATGGAATCTTACTCAGCCATTAAAAAGAATACATTTGAATCAGTTCTAATGAGGAGGATGAAACTGGAGCCTATTATACAGAGTGAAGTAAGCCAGAAAGAAAAACACCAATACTAATGCATATATTTGGAATTTAGAAAGATGGTAATGATAATCCTGTATGCGAGACAGCAAAAGAGACACAGATGTGTAGAACAGTCTTTTGGACTCTGTGGGAGAGGGCGAGGGTGGGATGATTTGGGAGAATGGCATTGAAATATGAATAATATCATATATGAAATGAATCACCAGTCCAAGTTTGGTGCATGATACTGGATGCTTGGAGCTAGTGCACTAAGATGACCCAGAGGGATGGTACAGGGAAGGAGGAGGGAGAGGGGTTCAGGATGGGAACACGTGTATACCTGTGGTGGATTCATGTTGATGTATGGAAAAACCAATAAAATATTGTAAGGTAACCTCCAGTTAAAATAAATTAATTAAAATAAATAAGTAAAAGACAGATAAATTCTTACTATGAACAACCAAAAAAGAGCTGCCACTTTTCTCTAGCAATAAGTATTAATACGTGGACTGACAGCAATATGAAAGATGAGAAAGTTATTAGTCACACCAAGTTAATAATGGCAGCACCAGGAACTCCCTGGTGGTCTAGCAGAAAGGGGCTTCCCAGGTGGTGCAGTGGTAAAGAATCCTCATGCCGATGCAGGAGGTACAGGCGATGTGTGTTCAATCCCTGGGTGGGGAAGACCCCTTGGAGGAGGAAATGACAACCTGATCTAGTATTCTCACCTGGATAATCCTCTCACCTGGAGAGAAGAGCCTGGCAGGCTACAGACCATGTAACCACAAAGTGTTGGCCATGGATAAGCAACTGAGCGTGCAGGAACAGAACAGAACCAGTGGTTATAACTCCAGTCTTCCATTGCAGGAAACATGGGCTCCACCTCTGTTCAGAGAATATGATCCCACAAGAGGCATGGCCAAAATATTAATAGTATTACTGGCAGCACCAAGGGAGGCAGGATGACCACTGCCACCCACAAAGTATGAAGCAAGTGACACTTGATTCCACCTCAAGGGGAGGAGTTCCACCCTGTGGAATATAGCAAAAGCATAATAATGACTACCAGCAGTCTCAGGATGGTGACCCCACCACAAGGCTTGCAAGTTCAGAGGCTGCTATAAAAAGACAGGATTTACACAGTCCTGGGTAGGACAACACTTTACTCAGAGAAAAGGCAGAGCAAGATCAGCATCTAATAGTGAGTTTGTTCCCTCATGGCCAAAAAGTTCCATCCTTCAGCCAATTCAGGGAGTTGGTCTCAACACACCATTCTTGGGCTGCAGGCAAACGGTCACCATCAGCAACAGATATAGCAGTGGAGTTAGCCCCATGCCATTACAACACAGGCAGAGCAAAGACATACACATCAATTGTGATACAGAAAAAAGTTGATAATCCCAAACAAGGAAAAATGCCCAGCACAGGCTCTAAAGACTCTTTATATTCACTTAAGAGAATGTTCCAGAGTGGTAGCACAATTTTATGCAATCATACAAGAGTGCCAGGCTCTGCATACTGTGTTTCTCACACACAGTCTCAAGTTGCCTACTTTCTTCTCTTCCTTAGTTTCTCTGTATGTGTTTTAGGAAGATTATGCTATATATATATATATATACAATCTCTCTTAGAATATATATCTGTGTGTGTGTGTGTGTGTGTGTGTGAGAAAGAGAGAGAGAGAGAGAGAGAGAGAGAGAGAGAGAGAGAGATCACTTCAATTGTTTCTGACTCTTTGTGACCCTATGGACTCTAGCCATCTAGCTTCCTTTATCCCTGGGATTCTCCAGGCAAGAATATTGTAGTGGGTTGCCAGCCCTCCTCCAGGATTTTCCTGACCCAGGGATCAAACCAAGTCTCTTATGTCTCCTGAATTGGCAGGTCGATTCTTTATCACTAGCACTAGCTGCTCAGTCACTTCAGGTGTACTCAACCCTTTGCAACTCTATGGACTGTAACTTGCCAGGCTCCTCTGCCCATAGGATTTCCCAGGCAAGAATAATGGACTGAGTTGTCATTTTCCTCTTTCAGGGGATTTTCCTGATCTAGGAATAGAACCAACTTCTCCTGCAGCTCTTGCATTGCAGGCAGATTCTTTACTGCTGAGCCACTGGGGAAGTGTATACATATATATTCATATATATATATATATATATATATATATGTATGTCTATATACACACACACACAGTACAATAAAATTTTTCAAACCAAGTGATGTCATTTTAAAACAAGTTGTTGCTGTGAGTTCAGAGTTTCAGTTGGGCAGTTTCTTGTTAAGAACATAAATGTATCAAAAGTAAGGTGACAGAATTGAACCTACTCATCACTGACTAATATATTTACTTTCCTGATTCTTGTCATCTATTGGCAACTTACTTCTTAGACTAAACTTTCAGATGGATATTAATATCTTTATCACACAATAAGGAATCCTTGCTTTATAATAGTATATATGTATGAAAGACATATACATATCTCACTCCTAATTTCAGGCTCTTTCCAAAAAATTACTGACTCAGGGAAACTGCATCCATAGATTTAACTACTTCTAGCTGTCTCTCCAAATTTTACCACAGGACCTTGATTATAATTTCCTACTGGAAAAAAAAATGTAGAAAGTTAATTAACAGGTTTATTTGAGAGAAACCAAAATCAAAGCAAAAATGAAACGATGATAAAGAAAGTGTACACAAAGCAGATTACTGACATCAGTGGTAGACAAAAGAAAAAAACAGTAACAAATCTAGATAAATAAGATTATATCTGATAGATGAAAAATTTAAATGAAATAAATAAAAGCTTACATTTGGCAATCAATGCTATTTATAAAATGCAATATATGAACTGGTAAGTCTATAAAAAATTGGACAACAGCACTATTTGGAATAAAAATAAAAGTGGCCACTTGCAACCTGCATTTTGAGAATCAATAAAATGAAATTGAAAAGGGGGTTTCAACCTACAAACAACAACATCTAACTTTTATAATGTCCATTGCAATTTATGTTGGAGAGAAAATGGTCCAGATTCTCTTACCTGATCAAGTTGGAGTTACAGTCACAGTACTCAGTGATAGGGGCCTGGTACAGTGTGTGGAAAGAAGAAGGGAAGAATTTTGCCCAATATAAAAATACATTGTTTTTCCTGGTTACAAGTTAAGATGTTTTCCTATTAAGTGGTATGGTATTTCAACACTAACTATCTCTTTATGACTTGTTATCAAGGAACACCACAGGAATACAGTCATACAATAAAGGATGAAATAAATTTAGAGAAAAAATTAAATCCTCAGTAGTTTTTGGAAGAAAATGTAGATTTATCTGCTTAAAAAATGTATTACTTTTATCTTGAAAAACTAAAACAAAATGATTATTCCTTGGAAGCATCTCAAAATTAAATATAACATTTTGTAATCTGGAGACTTGTGTTCAATTTTGAAAACCACTCCAACAAGTCCTAAAACTTTGAGCAAATAACCCCTTTAATTCATTACAGCCTGTACTCCAATAGTAGTACCTTAGTGGTCTCTTGAGAAGTTTGTGTGATACAATGTTAAAAGACAGCAACAGCAACGAGTTTGAAAACTGTAAATCATTTGAATGTATATCATCATTATTATTTCCAACTGAAGAACCCATAATTGAGGATTACTTTACCTGAGGTTTGAAGAACTGGCAAGATTTACCAGCCAAAGACCCAAGGACCATGTCTGGAGTCAATAAAAGCCGTTTCCTCAGCTTGCTGCAAAAAGGGATAGAGGAGACATGTGAGCACACACACTGGGGAACTTTGGACCATTTTGATAAGATAGAATTGAGAGACCAAATAATTGTTTTAAACAACAGCAGTTTAATTGTATACATGTACCACATCTTCTTTATCCATTCCTCTGTCAGTAGACATTTCAGTTGCTTCCAAGTCCTGGCTATTGTAAACAGTGCTATAGTTGACACAGGTGTACATGTTTCTTTTATAGTTATGGTTTTCTCCAGGTCTATATGTCAAGGAGTGGGATTGCTGGGTCCTAAGTAGGAAGAAATTCCAAAAAAGAGGGGATATATGTATATGGAGAGATGCTTCACTTTGATGTACAGCAGAAAATGATACAACATTGCAAAGCAACTATACACCAATAATTTTTTTAAGTTTTATGTATAGTCTGCTGCTACTGCTGCTGAGTCACTTCAGTCTACATATCACAAAATTCACCCTTTTAAGCACACAATTCAGTGGTGTTTAGTATATTTAGCAAATTGTGCAACCGTCACTACTCTGCAATTTCAGATCATTTTCATTACTCCAAAATGTATTAATAACAAAAACTATTAGCTGTCAGTCCCTACTTCCCAAGATACTTAAACCCTGGCAACCATAAATTTGCTTCTGTCTTTATGGCTCTACCTATTCTATTCATTTCATGTTAATGTTATCAAACAATATGTGAACTTTTTCTAACTAGATTCTTTCAATTAATAACAGTTTCAAGGTCCATACATGTTATAGTATACTTCATTCTATTTTACTGTGAATAATATTCTATTGAGTAGATAAAATTTTGTTGATGTAAACTTGGGTTGTTTCCACTTCTCAGTTCAGTTTAGTTCAGTTGCTCAGTCATGTGCTACCTTTTACAACCCCATAGACTACAGCACACCAGGCTTCCCTGTCCATCATCAACTCCCAAAGCTTGCTCAACCTCATGTCCATCAAGTCTGTGATGCCATCCAACCATATCATCCTCTGCCATCCCCTTCTTCTCCTGCTTTCAATCTTTCCCAGTATCATGGTCTTCCTAACAAGTCAGTTCTTCACTTCAGGTGGCCAAAGTATTGGAGCTTCAGTATCAGTCCTTCCAATGAATATTCAGGATCTCCTATCAGTCCAATGGACCCTCAAAAGTCCTCTCCAACAACACAGTTCAAAAGCATCAATTCCTCAGTGCTCAGCTTTCTTTATGGTCTAACCCTCACATCCAGACATGACTATTGGAAAAACCATAGCATTGACTATACAGACCTTTGTCAGTAATGTGATACCTCTGCTTTCTAATATGCTGTCTAGGTTTGTAATAATTTTTTTTCCAAGGAGCAAGTGTCTTTTAATTTCTAACTGCAGTCACCATCTGCAGTGATTTTGGAGCCCAGGAAAATAAAGTATGTCACTGTTTCCATTGTTCCACCGTCTATTTGCCATAATCTTAGTTCTTTGAATGTTGAGTTTTAAGCTAACTTTTTCACTCTCCTCCTTCATTTTCATCAGGAGACTCTTTAGTTCCTCTTTGCTTTAGTCAACAAGGGTGGTATCATCTGCATATCTGAGGTTATTGATATTTCTCTCTGCAATCTTGTGCTTCATCTAGCCTGGCATTTTTCATGATGTACAGTGCATATAAGTTAAATAAGCAGAGTAACAAATACAGCCTTGACTTACTCCTTTCCCAATTTGGAATAATTCAATGTTTCATGTCCACTTCTCTAACTGTTGTTTCTTGATCTGCATACTGATTTCTCAGGAGGAAGGTAAGGTGCTCTTGTATTCCCATCTCTTGAAGAATTTTCCATAGTTCGTTGTGATCCACACAGTCAAAGGCTTTAGCATAGTCAATGAAGAAGCAGCAGATGTTTTCCTGGAACTCTCTTGCTTTTTCTGTGATCCAATAGATGTTGGCAATTTGATCTCTTGTTTCTCTATCTTTTCTAAATCCAATTTGAAGCCTAGCTTGGAGAATTTTGATCACTACTTTGCTTGTGTGCCAGATGAGTGCAATTGTGCTGTAGTTTGAGCATTCTTTGGCATTGCCTTTCTTTGAGATTGTAATGAAAACTGACCTTTTCCTTTCCTGTGGCCACTGCAGAGTTTCCCCTCCTTTGCTCTAACAAATACTGTAGCTATGAACAATTATGTACAATTTTTTGTGTGGACATGTTTTCAGTTTTCCTGAATCAATATCTAGGAGTAGAATTGTAGGTCATATGATAACTCCATGTTTAACATTTTGAGGATTTGCCAAATAGTGAATCACCAGGTTTTCAGTTATCATGCATATTATATTACTATTTCAAAAGTAGCTTGTCTTTTAAAGAGTCAGAAAGAGTACCATTTCATAGGTCCCTTTTGAAAAAGTGGCCATATGCTTTGAACTAAGAAAATTTCTCTCTCAGTAATTTAAGAAAATATGACATTTTATTGAAAAAAATTTTTTCTTACAAAATACTTTCCTCAAATAAATAACTACAATATATGAAACTGAGAAGGTCTCTTGAAAAATATACAACATATAGACTTTCAAATTAATGAACAATACATCCCCTTGACAGGTAATATGACTCAACAGTCCACCCTGATGTTAACATAAGTCTTGTTAGCATATGCACAGAAGTTTTTATCTGTGAAAAATACTGAAACATGGAATGATTTTCAGTAGTCATCATGTAAGTTCAGTTTTGCTTTCTCAGAAAAAAGCAATGTGTCATATAAAGGACTTATATGTTTGGGAAGCCTGAAATGACAGAATGGACATTTAGCAACTTATCCAATGCATTCTAAATCATTTCTTCTGTTTAGAAGTTAACTTATCTTTCCAAATGCCCAGCTTAATATCTAGCCATCTTCACATTAAGAAGAATTGGGAGGTTGATATGACAACTGAGTGAAATATACAAGAAGCAAAGCTTATTCAGCAGAACACTGATTGGACAAAGGTTATTGAAAATTGCTTTCCATGGCAATTATTTTTCCAAACCACGCTATTTCTTTAACCTGTAAGCCAGTGTACCTTAGTGTATGTATTGCCAATCTGTAGCATAACTAAAACACCAATTAAGCCTTACCATCTCTCATTATTATATTTTGTAAATATGTGACAGCAACAAAGAAGCTATTTGCTAAAACAAGATCTGTTATATTCACCCTCGCCCTCATATGACCCATATTGCTAATACAATTCTCCACTCTTTGTTGCCATTTCTTTCATTACACTGTAATTTTATTTAAGCAGGTTCAGTCCTTAGGTCTGGAAGGTCCTTAGGTCTGAAGATCCTCTGGAGGATTGCATGGATATCCACTCCAGTATTCTAGACTAGTGAATCTCATGGACAGAGGAGCCTGATGGGCTATGGTTCATGGGGTTGCAATAGCATGCACACACATACTAGTATCTCATGGTCAAACTGAAGTTCATCACAGTTTATTAGGAATTCTATTAGGCATTCCAGCTCTCTCAAGCACTCTTTCTTTTGAGCATCTATATATGTTTGATGTCTCTCATTTGCTATTTACAATACAGTGCCAGATAACATTCCTTGAACTGTCATTTGATAGTTAAATTTTGTTTATGTGAGCTTATAAACTGACACTGAATTCAAAATAAAATTATAAAATGCAAGGAGTTAAAGCCTGTGTTTAGTTTTTGTAGTCATATGTTCAATATGAGAAAATTAAGGTCTAGAGATATAAATTATTCTGGTTGTTATTCTGGTTGTAGCACTGAGACTGGAAGAAAAGGAGCAAATGTGGATGTAGGAAAGACCAAATGGAGTTTAATTTATACGATTTTCAATATATCTTATATCAACAGATTATATAGCTAAGATTAATATAAATTCTGGACTAACTAAAGAATTAAATGCAAATTGAACCATAAGAAAAACATATAAAAGTGTATTCAAGCTAGGTAAATGCACAAAGATGCAACATAAATTCCCAGAAAATTTGAGCACCACTTAAAAGACAAAAGCTTAATAAAATGCTCTAAATGTAACCAAAAAACTTAAGTAGGATGACACATTCAAAGTGAAAATGTTAATATCCCTGATGAATGGAAAAATTTAAAAATCTACAGTAAAAACACTAAATATCATTACAGAAAAACTGTCAAAGAATGTGAACAAATGTTATACAATAAAAATATAAATGGTTAATTAACATGTGAAAACATTCAGTATCAGATATATTAATTTTTTTAAATCATGTTAATGTACCAATACCTTACGGATGGGAATAAATTAGTACTAATTGAATGGAAGTTGATTTAGCAAAATCTAACAGCAACCTTCAAAATATTTATATCTTTCCATTCAGTAAATCTACCTCTATGAATTTCTTCTGGGGAAATAGCAGAAATGTGTGCAACATTTTAGGATAGTAATATTCATATAAGTATTTTAATCATGGTGGCTTCCCTGGTGGCTTAGTAGTAAAGAATTTACTTGCCAATACAGGAGACATGGGTTTGGTCTCTGGGTCAAAAGATCCCCTGGAGAAGGAAATGGATACTCCAGTATTCTCACCTGAGAAATTGCATAGCAGAGGAGCCTGG
>SJYC01134015.1:0-26681 GCA_006408675.1 Madoqua kirkii | reverse complement strand
TCTCTAATTTTCTTGAAGAGATCTCTAGTCTTTCCCATTTTGTTGTTTTCCTCTATTTCTTTGCATTGATCGCTGAAGAAGTCTTTCTTATCTCTTCTTGCTACTCTTTGGAACTCTGCATTCAGATGCTTATATCTTTCCTTTTCTCCTTTGCTTTTCACCTCTCTTCTTTTCACAGCTATTTGTAAGCCTCCCCAGACAGCCATTTTGCTTTTTTGCTTTTCTTTTCCATGGGGATGATCTTGATCCCTGTCTCCCGTACAATGTCACAAACATCATTCCATAGTTCATCAGGCACTCTATTTATCAGATCTAGGCCCTTAAATCTATTTCTCACTTCCACTGTATAATCATAAGGGATTTGATTTAGGTCATACCTGAATGGTCTAGCAGTTTTGCCTATTTTCTTCAATTTAAGTCTGAATTTGGCAATAAGGAGTTTATGATCTGAACCACAGTCACCTTCTGGTCTTGTTTTTGTTGACGGTATAGAGCTTCTCCATCTTTGGCTGCATAGAATATAATCAATCTGATTTTGGTGTTCACCATCTGGTGATATCCATGTGTAGAGTCTTCTTTTGTGTTGTTGGAAGAGGGTGTTTGCTATGACCAGTGCATTTTCTTGGCAAAACTCTATTAGTCTTTGTCCTGCTTCATTCCGCATTCCAAGGCCAAATTTGCCTGGTACTCCAGGTGTTTCTTGTCTTCCTACTTTAGCATTCCAGTCCCCTATAATGAAAAGAACATCTTTTTTGGATATTAGTTCTAAAAGGTCTTGTAGGTCTTCAAAGAACCGTTCAACTTTGGCTTCTTCACCATTACTGGTTGGGGCATAGACTTGGATGACTGTGATACTGAATGGTTTGCCTTGGAAACAAACAGAGATTATTCTGTCGTTTTTCAGATTGCATCCAAGTACTGCATTTCAGACTCTTTTGTTGACCATGATGGCTATTCCATTTCCTCTGAGGGATTCCTGCCTGCAGTAGTAGATATAATGGTCATCTGAGTTAAATTCACCCATTCCAGTCCATTTTAGTTCACTGATTCCTAGTATGTCAACGTTCACCCTGGCCATCTCTTGTTTGACCACTTCCAATTTGCCTTAATTCATGGACCTGACATTCCAGGTTCCTATGCAATATTGCTCTTTACAGCATTGGATCTTGCTTCTATCACCAGTCACATGCACAACTGGGTACTGATTTTGCTTTGGCTCCATCCCTTCATTCTTTCTGGAGTTATTTCTCCACTGATCTCCAGTAGCATATTGGGCACCTAATGACCTGGGGAGGTCCTCTTTCAGTATCCTATCATTTTGCCTTTTCATGCTGTTCATGGGGTTCTCAAGGCAAGAATACTGAAGTGGCTTGCCATTCCCTTCTCTAGTGGACCATGTTCTGTCAGCTCTCTCCACCATGACCTGCCTGTCTTGGGTTCCCTCACAGGCATGGCTTGGTTTCATTGAGTTAAACAAGACTGTGGTCCTAGTGTGATTAGATTGACTAGTTTTCTGTGAGTATGGTTTCAATGTGTCTGCCCTCTGATGCCCTCTTGCAACACCTACTCTCTTACTTGGGTTTCTCTTACCTTGGGCATGGGATATCTTTTCATGGCTGCTCAAGCAAAGCACAGCTGCTGTTCCTTACCTTGAATGAGTGGTATCTCCTTACCACAGCCTTCCTGACCCTCAATGTGGGATAGCTCCTCTAGGCCCTCCTGCTCCTGCACAGCCTTGGGTTGTTCCTCTCGGCCACTAGCCCTGGCCTTGGGTGTGGGTGGCTCCTTTCAGCTGCTGCCCCTGGCTCAGGCTCGAGCTTGGGGTGTCTCCTCAGCATCACCACCCCTGACCTCAAATGCGCGGTGTCTTTCCCTGGCCGCCCCTGACCTCGGATGTGGGGTATCTCCCCTCACCGCCCCTGGTTTTGGATGCGGGGTAGCTCCACCCAGCCGCCACCCTGACCTTGGACGCGGGGTGCCTCCTCCCGGCCTTCAGTGGCTTCAGACGCAGGGTGTCTCCTCCCAGCCACTGCCCCTGACCTCAGATGCAGGTTAGCTCCTCCCGGCCACAGCCTCTGACCTTGGACGCAGGGTGCCTCCTCCTTGCTGCCACTGACCTCAGATACGGGGTAGTTATTGCTATAGGCTCCCCCAAATGGCTACCACCCTCAATATTCATAACAGCATTATTTACAATAGCCTAGTCAAGGCTATGGTTTTCCCTGTGGTCATGTATGGATGTGAGAGTTGAACTGTGATGGTCGAGTGCCAAAGAATTTATGCTTTTGAATTATGGTGTTGGAGAAGACTTTTGAGAGTCTCTTGGACTGCAAGGAGATCCAACCAGTCCATTCTGAAGGAGATCAGCTCTGGTATTTCTTTGGAAGGAATGATGCTAAAGCTGAAACTCCAGTACTTTGGCCACCTCATGCAAAGAGTTGACTCATTTGAAAAGACTCTGATGCTGGGAGGGATTGGAGGCAGGAGGAGAAGGGGACGACCGAGGATGAGATGGCTAGATGGCATCACGGACTCGATGGAGGTGAGTCTGAGTGAACTTCAAGAGATGGTAATGAACAGGGAGGCCTGGCATGCTGTGATTCATGGAGTCGCAAAGAGTCAGACACGACTGAGCGACTGAACTGAACTGCGACATGGGCAACTCTAATGTCATCCATAGATGAATAAAGAAGATGTAGCATATGTATATAATGGAACACTACTGAGTCATAAAAGAAATGAAATCTGACTTGTGACAGTATTGATGGTCATAATGTGTATTCTTGTTCAGTTACTTGGTCATGCCTGAGGGACTGCAGCATACCAGGATTCTGGGTCCTTCACAGTTTCCTGGGGTTTGGTCAAACTCATGCCCATTGAGTCGATTATGCTAGGTAAAATAAGTCAGATAAAGACAAATATTGTATTATTTCACTTATATCTTAAGACTTAGAAACAATCTTAAAAGCAAAACAATAAACAAACATAACAACACAGAAACAGTCATAAATACAGAGAACAAACAAGTGGTTGTCAGAAGGGAGGGAGCCAGGGGGAGGAGAGAAATAGGTGAGGGGGATTAACAGGTACAAACTTTCAGTTGAAAAATAAATGAGTCATGAATATGAAATTCATGGTGTGGGGAATATAGTCAGTAACTGTGCAGCATCTTTGCATAGTGACTTACAACTAGACTTACCCTGGTGATAATTCCCAAGCATATCTAAAATATTAAATTACTATGTTATGCAACAGGAACTAACATAGTATTGTAGATCAATTGTACATCAGAAATAAACAAGAACATCAACACACTCATTAGAAACAAGATTAGAGTTGTGGCTACCAGCAGAAGGATGGGTGAAGGGGAATTAGATGGAGGCAGTCAGAAGGTACAACCTTCCAGTTGTAAGTACCAGGGCCATAATACTAGGGGTGCAATATACAACATGAAAAATATAATTAACAATGCTGTATGCTATATATGAAAGCTGTTAAGAGAGTAAATTCTGAGTTCTCAGCACAAAGAACATTTATTTTTTTTTCTATTATTTAATTCTTTTTCTGTGTGAGATGATGGATGCCCACTAAAGTTATTGTGGTAATCATTTTAATTGTATTTAAGTCAAATCATTATGCTGGACAGCCTTAACTAACACAGTGTTAAATGATAAATATATCTCAAAAAAAAAACTGGAAGAAAAAAGGACAAATATATAAGGTGATGACAAAGATATCATTGAATACTGAACAAATATCACATATATTTTAAAAAGCTATCATTTTTAAAATGTATTAAAGCATATTGTTACAACTTGATTTCTCTCAATTTTTTTTCATGTTATCATCAGTTGTGTAGATAATGTTTCTCATGTTCCAAAGATTCGAGCATATTGAGCAGCTGAACTGACTGACTGATACTCAAGCTCATAAAATTTAAAAGCAATATTGAAATCAAATGTTTAGTAATTCAAGCTCTAAAATTATATGAGAAAACTATATTTCTCCCATGAAAAGAAGGGATGAGCATGAGTTTTGTTTCATGAGGGCAGAGTTTTCTTTTGTTCTCCTTTTTTTGATTTTTGTTAAACTACAATTGATGTACAATGCTTTGTTACAGGTGTATAACATGATGATTCAGCATTTTAAAATATTTAATTCATTTACAAATACTATCAAATATTAGCTATATTCCCTGTGGTGTACAATGTATCCTTGCAGTATATTTTTTACATAATATTTTTTTACTTCTTAATTCCCTGTCTTGCCCAGCTCCCTTCCCTCTCCTGACTGGTAACCACTACTCTCTATATCTGTGAATCTGTCTCTTATACACATCTAGATGTGTATAAGAGACAGCATATTATTAGAGTAAAATGGTACAAATTTAAAATTGGGATAGCAGGAGTGAAATATGAGTAGCTTAAGATGTTTCATTATTTTACAAAGATGAAAACCTAAATACCTTTGGAATGAAGTACCAAGAAAGGCATTCCTTGTGACTTGTACCATTCTATTGTTCTTACTCTTGTTTTCTGGATATGAGGATAGGAATCAGAACATGAATTTCAATAAATGTAAAAACAATATCAAACTGTCAAATAGTGCTTGGAGAAAACTGTTTTGGCAACAGATCTTATAGGAAAATTGTGAGCTTTTCTATACATAAGATCAGTATGAACAAATAATATCCTATGACAACTTTTAAATGGCTAGCAATCTCTTTAGCTCCATAAGAGAACTAGAGCTCTACAAGATTCACAATAATTGAACTTTTCTGTTCAGTATCAGATGTAATGTATTAAAAGTTAACCAGAAAAGGAAGACTAAATGCACAAATTCAGAAAGAGGTACATAATGATGAAGGGTTCTAGTCATCATAGCAAGGAAAACACAAAAGAAAATAATAATAATAATAATAGTAAACCTTAAAAGCTTGTGATATTTAGCTTTGAAAAGACTCCAGGCAGTTGGAACAATAATCTTCTAATATTTGAATGGCTTCCAGTGTCTTTGTGAAGTTTTGTTTCTCAAATAACAACTTCAAAATTTGGGTGAAAGTATTAGATGTTGGATCACAATATATATGTGTGGTAGATTTCATTTTGGTGCCAAGTCTCCATTCTGCAGTATATCCACACCCGTTATCATGTGACTTGACCATTTCTGTCACCAGAGGCAGAGTATGTCCTTGTCCTGTTGATTTTTTATCTTGTTTGGCAGAAGGAATTTGGCCAACTATGATACTTAGTCAGGCTTTCCTGGGAGCTCAGCAGTAAAGAATCCCCCTGCAATGCAGGAAATGTGGGTTCAATCTCTGGGTTGGAAAGATCCTTTGGAGGAGGAATTGGCAACCCACACCAGTATTTTTGCCTAGGAAATCCCATGGACAGAGGATCTTGCGGACTACAATGCCTGGGGTTGCAAAGAGTCAGAAATGACCTAGTGACTGAACAATACATACACCAAAAACTCTTACATTTTTTTGTCTTACTGTGTCTAACCATTCCAAGCACATTCCTCCTCTACATTGCCAAAGTTTTGCATTCTAACTAGTATAATGAGCTATCTGCTGCTGCTGCTGCTGCTGCTGCTGCTAAGTCACTTCAGTCGTTTCTGACTCTGTGCGACCACATAGATGGCAGCCCACCAGGCTCCCCCATCCCTGGGATTCTCCAGGCAAGAACGCTGGATTGGGTTGTCATTTCCTTCTCCAATAATGAGCTATCTAGGCACTATCATTTAAAATAATATGCAATTAATTTTTTATTAATAAATTGCATCCTCAGGGACAGGATCAAAATGGCAGAGGAGTAGAATGTGGAGCTCACCTTCTCTCACAAAAACATTAAAAATAGATCCACAAGTGAAACAATTCACATAGAACATCTACAGAATGACAGAAAAAGATGTCCAACTTCCAGAATAGCAAGGAAATTTACAAGTAACAAGGTAGGACAAAAGGAAAAAGAAAGAAATTGGCATGAATGCTGTACCCTGGGGAGGGAGCTGTGGAGGAGGAAAGGTCCCTAAACCTTGGAAAACCCCTTCACTATCTGGGACATCAGCCTAGATAGAGGGGGATCTTCAGAACCTAGCAGGAGAGTGTAGCAAGATCTAAAGGGACATTTATCCAAAAACATACAGATGGGTGAAAAGCACGTGAAAAGGTATTTAATATCACTAGTTATCAGAGAAATGCAAATCAAAACTACAGTGAAGTATCACCTCATACCAGTCAATATGGCCATTATATTAAAAAAAAATTACAAACAATAAATCCTGGAAATGATATTGGAGAAAGGGGAAGCCTCCTGCACTGTTGATGAGAATGTAAATTGATGCAGCCACTATGGGAAACAGTATGAAGGTTTCTTAAAAAGTAAAATAGAACTACTATATAATGCAACAATTGTACTCCTAGGCATATATCTGGAGAAAATCATGATTCAAAAACATGTGTACCTGCAATGTTTATTGCAGCATTGTTTACAGTAGCCAAGACATGGAAACAACACAAATGTCCATCCTCAGAGGAATGGATAAAGAATATGTGGGACATATATGCCATGTACTATTACTCAGCCATTAAAAAGAATAAATTAATGCCATTTGCAGCAACTTGAATGGACCTAGAGATTAACATACTAAGTAAAGTCATACAAAGAAAAATATCATACAATGTCACTCACATATGGAATCTAACCAAAGAATATAAATGGACTTATTTAGGAAACAGACTCACAAATTCAAAAACAAACTTATGGTTACCAAGGGGAAAATGTGAAGGGGAGGTATAAATTAGGAGCTAGGGATTAACATACACATGTTACTGTATATAAAATAGATAACCAACAAGGACCTACTGTATAGCACAGGGAACTTTACTCAGTATTCTGTAATAATCTACATGAGAAAAGAATCTGAAAAGTTATAATATGTATAGCAATCACTTTGCTGTATATCCAAAACTAACACAACATTGTAAATAAACTATGAAGTGAAGTGAAGTGAAAATAAACTGTATCTAATAAAATTCTTAAAAGATTTGAATTAACATGAAATAAATAATTAAACTGCATCCTCACCATGCTTATAAGGCATTTACAAAACACATCCAGACTCTTTTATTTACCTTTACACTATATTTGATTTTTTTCACAACAAAGTAATTGACCATTATTCCATTGTTAATTCCCATTTCAAATGTGTTTCCCATGACAATTAGACTGCTGTCAATTAGCTATATTCAAGGACCATATTAAAATATATTTATGTAAACTGATTCACTTTGTTGTACTGAAACAAACACAACATTGTAAATCAATGTACTTGAATAAAAATATAAAAAAATTAAACATGGCACAAACAAAATTATCTATGAAACAGATTCACAGATACAGAAAACAGAAGTGCGACTGCCAAAAAGAAGAGGGGGCAGTGGAGGGATGGACTGAGATTTTGGAATTAGCAGACACAATCTATTATATATAGAATGGATGAAAAACAAGGGCCTGTGGTATAGCATAGGAAACTATATTCAGTATCCTGTGATAAACTTTAACATAAAAGAATATGAAGCCATTGGGACATAGTGGAATCAGAGGAGCCTGGCATACTGCAGTCCATGGAGTCACAAAGAGCCAGACATGACTTAGTGACTGAACAACAACAAAGAAGAAAGACAAAGTCACCACACAGAACTTTGTTTCTTCATCACAAAGAAAGGTATTAAACAGACTGTACTTTTTTTTTTTTTCCCTCAAAACCTAGATTCCATTTGGAACTAGCCCACCTGAAATCCAGGATGCAGACAGGCATATTTTCAGTTCCTCCTTAACTCATCTACTCTATCATCACTTTCGGTCTCACCACAAATCATTATATTGCCCACTGAAGCATCTGTTCTCAAATCTGTCTTCTGCCTCCCAATTCCCAGGAAATCTCCATTTGTGAGGTTTATTTTTTTGATTCTCTAACTTTGTTATAATAGTTTTGGTTTTGTACTCTTTCTTGGGTATGATCTTGATCACTGCCTCCTGTACAATGTCACAAAACTCTGTCCATAGTTCTTCAGGCACTCTATCAAATCTAAACCCTTGAATCTATTTATCACTTCCACTGTATAATTTTAAGGGATTTGATTTAGGTCATACCTGAATGGTCTAGTGGTGTTCTCTATTTTCTTCAGTTTAAATCTGAATTTGGCAAGAAGGAGTTCATGATCTGAGCCAGAGTCATATTCCAGGCTTGTGTTTCCTGACTGTATAGAGCTATCAGACTTAATTATGGGGGCACTGGGAGGAGAGATCAGAGTAAATCCTCAGAGACTGAACTGTACTTGAGGACACTGGATATTTTATCTAAATCAAAAGTGAAAGTTGTATTTGAAAATAATTCTCTGCTCAAACTTAAGCTCAAGAATTCTATACTGAGTGAACTTAATTCAGATGACCATTATATCTACTATGGTGGGCAAGAATCCCTTAGAAGAATCTATGAATAGCCCTCATAGTCAACAAAACAGTCAAAAATGCAGTTCTTGGGTGCAGTCTCAAAAATGACAGAATGAACAGAGGTCATTCCCAAGGCAAACCATTCAATATCACAGTAATCCAAGTCTATGCCCAAACCAGTAATGCTGAAGAAGCTGAAGATGAATGGCTCCATGAAAACCTGCAAGACTTTCTAGAACTAATACCCTAAAAGATGTCCTTTTCATCATAGAGGACTGGAATGCAAAAGTAGGAAGTCAAGAAACACCTGGAGTAACAGGCAAATTTGGCCTTGAGTACAAAATGAAGCCATGCAAAGGCTAACAGAGTTTTGCCAAAAGAATGCACTGGTCATAGCGAACACCCTCTTCCAACAACACAAGAGAAGGCTCTACACATGGACATCACCAGGTGGTCAATACCAAAAACATATTGATTATATTATTTGCAGCCAAAGATGGAGAAGCTCTATACAGTCAGCAAAAACAAAAGACCAGGAAATGACTGTAGCTCAGATGATGAACTCCTTATTGCCAAATTCAGACAAATTAAATAAACTAGGGAAAACCTCTAGACCATTCAGGTATGACCTGAATAAAATCCCTTATGATGCTACAGTGGAAATGATAAATAGATTCAAGGGATTAGATATGATAGACAGAGTGCCTGAAGATCTATGGACAGAGTTTTGGGACATTGTACAGTGATCAAGATCGTCTCAAGAAAAAAAAAATGCAAGAAGGAGAAATGGTTATCTGAAGAGGCCTTACAAACAACTGAGAAAAGAAGAGAGGCTAAAGGCAAAGGAAAAACAAAAGATACACCCATTTGAATGCAGAGGTCCAAAGAATAGCAAGGAGAAATAAGAAAGTCTTCCTCAGAGATCAACGCAAAGCAATAGAGGAAAGCAATAGAATGAGAAAGATTAGTGATCTCTTCAGGAAAATTAAACATACCAAGGGAAAATTTAAGGCAAAGATGGAACAATACAGGACAGAAATGGTATGGACCTAACAGCAGCAGAAGATAAAAAGAAGAGGTGGCAAGAATGCACAAAACTATACAAAAAAGATCTTTAGAACCTAGATAACCATGATGATGTGAACACTCATATAGAGCCAGACATCCTGGAATGCCAAGTCAAGTGGGCCTTAGGAAGCATCACCAAGAACAAAGCTAATGGAGGTGAAGAATTTCAGCTAAACTCTTTCAAATCCTAAAAGATGATGCTGTGAAACTGCTACACTCAAAACTCAGCAGTGGTCACAGGACTGGAAAAGCTCAGTTTTCATTTCAATCCCAAAGAAAGGCAATGCCAAAGAATGTTCAAACTACCACACAGTTGCACCATCTCACATGCTATCAAAGTAATGCTCAAAATTCTCCAAGCCAGGCTTCAATAGTACATGAACCATGAACTTACAGAGGTTCAAGCTGGATTTAGAAAAGGCAGAGGAACTAGAGATAAAATTACCATCATCAAAAAAGCAAGAGACTTCCATAAAAAGCATCTACTTCTGCTTTATTAACTACACTAAATCCTTTGACTGGATCACAACAAACTATGGCAAATCCTTCAAGAGATGGGAATACCAGACCACCATATCTGCCACTTGACAAATGTGTATGTAGGTCAAGAAGCAACAGTTAGAACTGGACATGGAACCACAAACTGGTTACAAATCAGGAAAGGAGTGTGTCAAGGCTGTATATTGTCACCCTGCTTATTTAACTTATATGCAGAGTACATCATGCAAATGCTGGGCTGGATAAAGCACAAGCTGGAATCAGGACTGAAGGAAGAAATATCAATAACCTCAGATATGTGGCTGACACTACCCTTATGACAGAGAGCGAAGAACTAAAGAGCCTCTTGATGAAAGTGAAAGAGGAGAATGAAAAAAATTGGCTTAAAACTCAATATACAAAAACTAAGATTATGGCATCTGGTTCCATCACTTCATGGCAAATAGATGGGGAAACAGTGGAAACAGTGAGAGACTTTATGTTTGGGGGTTTCAAAATAACTGCAGACGGTGACTGCAGCCATGAAATTAAAAGACACTTGCTCCTTGGAAGAAAAGCTATGACCAACCTAGACAACTTATTAAAAAGCAAAGACTTTACTTTCCCAACAAAGGTCTGTCTAATCAAAGCTATGGTTTTTCTAGTAGTCATATATAGATATGAGAGTTGAACTATAAAGAAATCTGAGCGCCGAAGAATTGATGCTTTTGAACTGTGGTGTTGGAGAAGACTCTTGAGAGTCCCTTGGACTGCAAGGAGATCCAACCAGTCCATCCTAAAGGAAATCAGTCTTGAATATTCATTGGAAAGACTGATGCTGAGTGGAAACTCCAATACTTTGGCCACCTGATGTGAAGAACTGTGTCATGGGAAAAGACTCTGATACTGGGAAAGATTGAAGGCAGCAAGAAAAAGTGATAACAGAGGATGAGTTGCTTGGATGACATCACCGACTCGATGGACATGAGTTTGAGCAAGCTCCAGGAACTGATAATGGACAGGGAAGCCTGGCATGCTTCAGTCCATGGAGTTCCAAAGATTCGAGCATATTGAGCAGCTGAACTGACTGACTGATACTCAAGCTCATAAAATTTAAAAGCAATATTGAAATCAAATGTTTAGTAATTCAAGCTCTAAAATTATATGAGAAAACTATATTTCTCCCATGAAAAGAAGGGATGAGCATGAGTTTTGTTTCATGAGGGCAGAGTTTTCTTTTGTTCTCCTTTTTTTGATTTTTGTTAAACTACAATTGATGTACAATGCTTTGTTACAGGTGTATAACATGATGATTCAGCATTTTAAAATATTTAATTCATTTACAAATACTATCAAATATTAGCTATATTCCCTGTGGTGTACAATGTATCCTTGCAGTATATTTTTTACATAATATTTTTTTACTTCTTAATTCCCTGTCTTGCCCAGCTCCCTTCCCTCTCCTGACTGGTAACCACTACTCTCTATATCTGTGAATATGCCTCTTTCACTAGTTTATTGAATTTTTAAAATTCAAGATATAAATTATATCATATAGTATTTCTCTTTCTGTCTCTGGCTTACTTCGCTCAACATACTATCATCCAAAGCCTTTCATGTTGCTTCAAAGCAAAATAAAATAAAATGTTGCCATTTGAAGGCAGTTATGAAAGTCAAAGGGAGATGAGGATGTTTGAGCAGAGGGTGGTGACTTGGGAGATTGAAGGTATTCCAGTTCAGGCTGGGTGACCACCTGATGTCAATCTGGTGAAAAGATTTCTGCTTTCAGAGCAAATTGGCTTGGAAGAACCTAATATTTACATCATCTGTCTGCATGCAAACAATTACATTTAAATATATTCTATTAGAAAAGTATATAGAGCTTTAGAAAATTACAAAGATAAACATGTGCTTGGGGTGCTTAGATACATGTCTTACTGGGCTGTTAAAATCCAAATTACATTTGCCAATCAGACATCCTACTGGCCTTTCATCATAATTTATAGAATCACACAGCAAATATTCCTGGAGAACATGAAGATAGCCAGCATGAGTGAAGTGCTGATTGTGTAGACTGGTGACCAAAAAAAATGAGATCCTGACCTAAGACAGCAAATTCAACAGGAAGGATAGAGTCATGCTCCAAAGTGTGACTGGTAACAAACAAAAAAATCAGTCACTTAATTAGACCAGTGAAAAGTGTATGAGCACCAAAGCCCCAGAACCTAAGAATGTGAAGCCTTTAAAATCCTTGAAATTATATAAAAGTTGTAGTTAACATGGACTCTGCAATCTGAAGGCCGTATTTTGAAATAAGGCTAAAGCAAGTAAGGGCCCAGGCTTGTTGTAAACAACCAACACCACTAGACTCACCAAAGGCTTGGAACAAAAAAAAGAGATTAACAACAAAGTTGTTGCTTTTGGTGTTGAAGGTTTGTATTCTTTGTGGTGTGCTAGGGGTCAGTGCCTTTGTTGTAGGCAGGGAGAAGCAGAGCCCTGCCCAGATGGACTATAATATCTGAAAGTTTCTTATTCAAGGGCTTCCCTGATGGCTTATTGGTAAGGAATCTGCTTGCAATGCAGAGACCTGGGTTCCATCCTTGTGTTGGGAAGATACGCTGCAGAAGGGAATGGCTACCCTCTCCAGTATTCTGGCCTGGAGAATTCCATGGCCTGGCAGACTACTGTCCATGCGGATTTGCTGTAGGCAGGGAAAAGCAGAGCCCTGTCCAGATAGACTATGACTTCTGAAAGTTTCTTATTCAAACATACTCTCAAAATATATTATTTTTCCACTTTGTACTTTGTATTATTTTTGCTCTATCTTTTGTAGCAAAGTAAACTATATAGTAAAAATGTCTTTTTTACTATATAAATGACTTTTTATATGATAAAAAGTCCATATAATCATTCCCAAAACTGATAAGAATACAGAAACCTATCTCTTTTTTATGGTATTTTCTAAGCGTTTGCAGTCACTGAGGAGGACATAAAGAAAAAGCATCACTATTTATTTATGACATTTCATTATTGAGGTTTTAAGAGTTCTGCTTCCTTTCCATCAACACTCTTCTTTATTGTTTTAGTCTGTCAATTTGTTCTTGGTTTTCTGCAGCTAAACTTTAGGTCATATAGCCATAGAGTATCTGGTATATTATTTTCCAGCAGCCTGTTATCGGTATACATGATTACTTTAAATGCAAAGACCTAAATACAAAGACCTGGTCCAGGGAGACAGATGTCCTCTCAATATCTAGCAATTTGAACTTTAAAGTAAGTCTTTGATTGGTACACATAATCATTCACAAAAGGACTCTTGCCTTCCATAATCCCCAAAGGAAAGAAACTGAACTTGAACACCACCTTTATAAGGTACACACATGAATCTAACTAATCATGTGAAAATTACTTAACTATATGAAACAGAAGATGAAATTCAATCTTAAAAAAGATTTTAAAAAATTCATCATGTATCTAAATCAATTCTCAGGACTTAACTTTCCTGTTGCCTGAAAGATAAATGCTGACTCACATACACCCGATAAGAACTACATCCTAAAAATGAAGGCAAATTAAACAAAAAGAAAACACACAGGCACACCTTTCTCTAAAAGTGAATTTTCAATATAATCTTTTCTTCTGGTATATTCCCTCATGATTTTTCTGAGAACATTTATAACATCTTTCTCAGACTTACTAATGACCTGTTAATGAACTGACACAGACTGTACTTATGTAAATTATGAAGTTGTTGAAGCTAGTGTTAAAGTTTGGTACATTTCAAGGATATAAAATCAATCATCTCAATATTAATAACTGTCACTAGACTGCCCTTCACATCTGTGCTTCTTCTTGGTTCCTCTATCTTGACAAGTGTAATAGGTGATTTTGGAAGCCAATAGCAGATTAAACTATTTTCTCTATGGACTGGTTTCTAAACTCAGTTTTCTCTAAGACAGTTATTTTTGGTTAAAAATGCCCAAGTGTGCAGATCATTGTGATCACTGAAAACTGAGGTTAGAAGTAAGGAGAAAGAAGAGTTATTCCTAAATAGGCTATAGCTTCTGAAAATGAAAATGGTAGCATCATTTGACAGCTTAGAAATATGACCAAAGGCTTTGCAGAACTTGTAAAAACTAGACTTGGCCATCTTGATCTTTCAGTTTTCCATAGCTTCTTTGAATTTGCTCTTTCTCTCCTCTCTTTTTCTCTCTTAGTCTCTCTCATTGCCCTTTCAGAATTGCATGTGAAAAATTGTACTAATTCATTTTTAACTGGTCAAAGAAGGGCTGATAAATTGAGATTAGAAAGCAGTAAAATCTACAGAGAAATTGTAAAAGAAAGTCCATTGTATACTTTCTGATTTTTCACTAGTCAGCAATGGAACCACTCTCTGTACATCCTCCATATCTCACCTATTTTCATTTATCCATCTTGCTTCACTTCACTCCTCCATCTTTAGAACCGTACTTTACTCTTGCTCCTAAAGTTTATATTTACTAGTCATCTCTATACATACTTTATCTTTTTTAAAATGTGAACTAAAAAAGGAATTTTATATGAAACTTACCAAACAGTACACCCAATTTTCCCATGAAAGTAAGAAAGATGTTGGTGCCAGAATAGCACACGTTTTCCAACCCAGGACCATGCCAGGAGAAATGTGGTGTGACATTCATTACCACTTCCCTAAAGCCAGCAGAAGTTCACCACCCAGGCCTTCCTGGGTCTTACTATCATGACTTTCTCCTGGTACACAATCACATTGACAAGTGGAAGCAGCAAATGGTGAGCAACGGTTAGGGTGTATGTGAAAGAGGGCAGTGAAAGTATGGTCAATGGTGGTACGCTGAGGAAGGCAGACAAAGGTGAGGTTGCTTAATTATTAAAATGTTGATTCCAATACCATAACACTGTTTCAAATCCTTGTTCTGCCATTTACAGCTCCATGACCTTGGGCAAACCATTTATAACTTATGTCTCAGTCTCCTAATCTGTGAAATAAGATCAATAGGGCCAACTTTATCCTTGTGTTATAAAGATCAGATAATAAAAAGTGCTTAAACCTTTAGCACATAGTTAGATCTTTGTCAATGTTTATTAACATATGAAACTACAAAACATACAAATATATTCAAAAGTCTTTTGTTTTATCATTTTAATTTGGCTCAATAAATTAGCTATGTTCTTAACAAAGGCCTTAAGTATTAAAAGAATATTAAACAATGGTTAGCACCCTTTGTTTAATAGAGTAGGACAGACAGAACTATTTTAGAAACCATTTTAGAAATAGTTTCTCAAAAGAAATGCTTAAACAAAACACTTTTTTTTTTTCCATTTAGGAGATATGCTGATTTCCTTTGGGGAAAAATAACTTATAAAGTATAGCTCATTTCCTATGTTGGACTAATAAGCAGTGCTACATGTAAAGATACAAATGAGAGAGAAGTGAAAACTCTATTACTGCCAAAGTGAAGATGCACTTTTAAAATGTGCTTATATTTTTATAGGAGATACTGAGGTAGTCTTAAGGAATAGTGATCCTTAGTAAGGTAAGAGTACATTGTGGACTTCATTTTTGCAGACTTCAAAAAATTTGCAATCAATTAAAATTTTATTTCACCAGCTGTGAGTTACATGTTATATAGATCTGCCAAAGTGAAGATGCACTTTTAAAATGTGCTTATATTTTTATAGGAGATACTGAGGTAGTCTTAAGGAATAGTGATCCTTAGTAAGGTAAGAGTACATTGTGGACTTCATTTTTGCAGACTTCAAAAAATTTGCAATCAATTAAAATTTTATTTCACCAGCTGTGAGTTACATGTTATATAGAGTACTAGGGATACAAAGATAAAAAATACACATATTCTGTATTTAAGGAACTGTTAAGCTGGTAAGGAGGAAAAGTATAAAATATTATGATACAATGTAATAATTGTGAAAACATATATATACTAAGCACTGATGTGACTCAAAGGGAAGAGTAAGCAAGTTTTCCATGGAAGCTGGAAAACTCTAATGACAAATAAACTGAGCTGAATAGTGTCCCCACCTCAGTTCATGTCTATCCAAAAGGAACCTGTTGAATGTGACCTTATTTGACAATAGGCTGTCTGCAGATGCAATAAAGATGTAAGTTAAGGTTATAATGAATTAGAGTGAGTTCTAAACCTATCCACTGGTATCCTTATAATGAGATACACAGAGACACAGAGGCAAAGATAAACACAAAGGGATAGGGTCTTGGAAAGACAGAGGCAGATTGAGTTATGTTATCAACCAGGGTTCTTGGCCTTCCACAAGCAATAAAAGTTCAGTGGAAGTCAGTCAAGAAATTCCAGCAAGACTTTATTGGGGCCCTTGGTGCAGCAGGGGGAAGTGAGAACAAATAACATGTTCTCTTTCTTGTTAGCTCCCCAAAGGGGAGGAAAGCTTGTTCTCTAGGGGTCTGACTGGAGAGGTGGCTTCGGTGTTTTGCCCACCTCTTAGGTGACGTTGTGTGCAGGGAGCATGCACAGTACCCTACTTTTGCTCCAGGCTCTTCAATTGGGTTTTTTAGTTTATTTGTATGTTTGGGGGTCTAGAATTTACCCCAACTGTGCATGTGTGTTAGGGTTTCTCTGGTGGCTCAGATAGTAAAGAATCTGCCTGCAATATGGCCAATCTGGGGTTCAGTTCCTGGGTTGGGAAGATTCCCTGGAGAAGGGAATGGCAACCCACTGCAGTCTTCTGCCTGCAGAGTTACATGGACAGAAGAGCCTGATGGTCTACATTCCATGGGATCACAAAGAATTGGACACAATTGAGCATGCATGCAAGAATATTGAAGTGGTTTGCCATTCTCTCCTCCAGTGGACTACTTTCTGTCAGAACTCTTCACCATGACTCGCCTTTCTTAGGTGGCCCCACAGAACATGGCTTAGTTTCATTGAGTTAGACATGGCTGTGGTTCTAGTGTAATTAGACTGACTAGTTTTCTGTGATTATGGTTTTGGTGTGTCTGCTCTCTGATGCCCTCTTGCAACATCTACCATCTTACTTAGGTTTCACTTAATTTGGACATGAAGTATCTCTTCACAGCTGCTCCACAAAGCGCAGCCACTGTTCCTTACATTGGACGAGGGGTATCTCCTCACTGCCGCCCCTCCTGACCTTGAACGTTCAGTAGCTCCTCTAGGTCCTCCTGTGCCTGCACAGCAACTGCTCCTTGGACATGGGGTTGCTCCTCACTCCTCTCACATGCTAGTAAAGTAATGCTCAAAATTCTCCAAGCTAGGCTTCATCAATACATGAATTGTGAACTTACAGATGTTTAAACTGGTTTTAGAAAAGGCAGAAGAACCAGAGATCAAATTGCCAACATCAGCTGGATCATGGAAAAAGCAAGAGAGTTCCAGATAAACATCTATTTCTGCTTCATTGATTATGCCAAAGCCTTTGACTGTGTGGATCACAATAAACTGTGGAAAATTCTGAAAGAGATGGGAATACCAGACCATCTGACCTACCTCTTGAGAAACCTACGTGCAGGTCAGGAAGCAACAGTTAGAACTGGATATGAAACAACAGATTGGTTCCAATTAGGAAAAGGATTACATCAAGTCTGTATATTGTCACTCTGCTTATTTAACTTATATGCAGAGCACATCATGAGAAATGCTGGGCTGGGAGAAGTACCAGCTGGAATCAAGATTACTGGGAGAAATATCAGTAACCTCAGATATGCAGATGACACCACTCTTATGGCAGAAAGTGAGGAGGAACTAAAAATCCTCTTGATGAAAGTGAAAGAGGAGAGTGAAAAAGTTGGCTTAAAGCTCAACATTCAGAAAAAGAAGATCATGGCTACCAGCTGGAATCAAGATTACTGGGAGAAATATCAGTAACCTCAGATATGCAGATGACACCACTCTTATGGCAGAAAGTGAGGAGGAACTAAAAATCCTCTTGATGAAAGTGAAAGAGGAGAGTGAAAAAGTTGGCTTAAAGCTCAACATTCAGAAAAAGAAGATCATGGCATCTGGCCCCATCACTTCATGGGAAATAGATAGGGAAAAAGTGAAAACACTGTCAGACTTTATTTGGGGGGGGGGGGCAAAATCACTGCCTATGATGACTGCAGCCATGAAATTAAAAGACGCTTACTTCTTGGAAGAAAAGTTATGACCAACCTTGATAGCATATTCAAAAGCAAAGACATTACTTTGCCAACAAAGGCCCATCTAGTCAAGGCTATGTTTTTTCCAGTGGTCATGTATGGATGTGAGAGTTGGACTGTGAAGAAAGCTGAGCACTGAAGAATTGATGCTTTTGAACTGTGGTGTTGGAGAAGACTCTTGAGAGTCCCTTGGACTGCAAGGAGATCCAACCAGTCCATTCTAAACAAGATCAGCCCTGGGTGTTCTCTGGAAAGAATGATGCTAAAGCTGAATCTCCAATACTTTGGCCACCTCATGTGAAGAGTTGACTCACTGAGAAAGACTCTAATGCTGGGAGGGATTGGAGACAGAAGGAAGGGGGACAACAGAGGATGAAATGGCTGGATGGCATCACTGACTCAATGGATGTAAGTTTGAGTGAACTCCAGGAGATGATGATGGACAGCGAGGCCTGGCATGCTGTGATTCATGGAGTCACAAAGAGTTGAACACGACTGAGAGACTAAACTGAACTGAACTGAACAGAGCATGCATGCAGTTATTTTTAGCCCCATCATTTATTTTTTAAATTTTTTTGTTGCTCAAGGAGTGGTGTGTCCAGGTGCAAGCATTGCAGCAGAGTTCTAAGTCCTATCCCATCTCAGTTATGGCAAGCCAAAGTATTTGAGAAGAGCCCAGAAACTGGGAGAAACTAGGAAGAATTCTCACCTAGAACCTATGGAGGGAATATTCTTGCTGATACCTTGATTTTCGACTTCTAACCTCTAGAACTGTGAGATAAATACATTTTTGGCTTTTTAAGTTATCCAGAAATCGCAGCCACAGAGAAGCCTGGTGGGCTACAGTCCAATTGCAAAGAGCCAGACACGTTTGAGTGTCTGCACACCCACATGAGACTAGTATAGGTAAATTTGTCATCTGCTGAGTTCATTTCACACTTTCGTATTCTAAAATTATTCAGAAGAGAAAAAATAAATAACCAGAAAAACAAGCCTTGAAAACCCTCCTCATGTATTCCTCCTCAAAGTTTCTGGTATTATCCTAACTTATAATGTATGGCAAAACCAATATGGTATTGTAAAGTAAAATAAAGTAAAAATAAAATTTAAAAAAACTTTATGGAATTTGGCAAGCTTATACTTTCTTTTGATGAATAAATATATAGGATATTTAAAAGTAAAGGAAATAATAGAATTATTTTTTTCTTGCCAGATGAAATATGAAGAGTTTCTAATGAGAAAAAAAAAAAAAACACTGAAGACAGCTTGTAATTATCCTCTCATTGTCAAGTTCTAATAATTGACCTACTAACATTCTAAAACTTAAGACAAACCAAATTAGAAGGTATCTTTTCAAAAAGTTCCACAGGTTTTTTTTTTGTTAGTTTGTTTTTTACTATTATTAACATACTTGTCATCAGTACATTTTCCCTTTTTTACTTTTTGTGTGATGATAGTTAAGAAATGGATAAAGAAAAACTTTATAGCATCTTGCCATTTAAGCACCTAGGCTGTCAACAGTAATCTTAATTAGCAATTTAGTTTCAGATTTTGTTCATATCAATTCATTTACTATCATTATAGGTGAATGAGGTATAAGTTCTTTTTTTTTTTTTTTAAGAATATTCTTACTACTTGGGCCAGTACTTTGTATTTCCTGATGTATTTCTCAGTAAGGAAACTTTAGGTGTCAATGGAGGGCTGAGGTGGGATAAAAAGTCAGAAGAACCATACCAAAGAATTCAAGTTTTTTAAAACAAAACTAATTTCATATATTCTTCAGCTTCTTGACAGAGGAACAGGGGAAAGAGATCTCTACAATTCATCCTCTGTCCTCTCTCTTCATCCTCTCAAAATCTTCCTTGAAAAGGCTTCCTACAACAGACCTATGTTAAAGATGCTTTGCGGAACGATGCACAGGTCAAAGATCACATATAGGAGAATGTTGAGAGAGAAAAACCAACATGGTAGGAAATAACACAGTACAGAGAATGCGGTGGAAGGAGGAATTCAAGTGAACAATGAGATTGAGCACATGTAGAAATATTTAGACATCTTGGGAAGGGTTACATCTTGGAAAGGACTATGCTTGCTCTTGGAAGAAAAGTTATAACCAACCTAGACAGCAGATTAAAAAGCAGAGACATTACTTTGCCAACAAGGGCCCAGCTAGTCAAACTATAGTTTTTTCAGTAGCAGTGTATAGAGATGAGAGTTGGACTATGAAGAAAACTGAGCACTGAAGATTTGATGCTTTTGAACTGTGGTGTTTGAAAAGACTCTTGAGAATATCTTAGACTGCAAGGAGATTCAACCAGTCCATCCTAAAGAAGATCAGTCCTGAATGTTCATTGGAAGGACTGATTTTGAAGCTGAAACTCCAGTACTTTGGCCACTTGATTGGAAGAACTGACTCATTTGAAAAGGCCTAGATATTGGGAAAGATTGAAGGTGAGAGGAGAAGGGGATGGAAGAGGATTAAATGGTTGGATGACATCACTGACACAATGGACATGAGTCTGAGTAAACTCTGGGAGTTTGTGTTAGGGAGGCCTGGTGTGCGCAGTCCATGCGGTCACAAAGAGTTGGACAGGACTGAGTGACTGAACTGAACAGATTGAAAATAGAATGAAGAATCTGAGTGTTTTTAATTAAAAATTAAAATTTGGAATGAATAAAAAAAAAAACAAAGAACTCACAGGTGTTGTAGCTATATATGGATAATTTTACAATACAGAAGTATGTAAAAAATAGGAATTTCAGAAAACTATCCTCTTACAGAAAAAAACCTATTTAAATGCTCATGTTATAAATTTTTATATTTTCCAAATTTTTATGTAATAAACTACAAAAATGTTATAATAAAAGAATACAGAAGAAGATCATTACAGCTTCAGGATTCCCCTTGATTTGGACCATGATATATGTCTTAACATTTAAACAATCAACAGACTTTTCTAATATGTTCTAATAGCCTCCCGCACTCTCTGGATAAGTATCCAACTCCTCAGTTTGAAGAAGAAACGAAATAAACATGAAAGCCTTATGAATATCCCTGCCAAGGCCAGCTCCCAGGAGAAGATAAACTAACAATATCTATATGAATTATTCTATTTTTCTGTTGTTTCTCAGATATCTTGACATTTAAAATACTTAAATATTTGTGGGCAAGAGTTTTGATATTCACATTGTCTGAGAATAGGAACGACAAGAGAGAATGGGCAAAAGACAAGTGTGGAGACAGAAATTAAAAACCACAAAATAACTGAATACAAATGATAAGTGAAGGCATATGAGAAATCTATTAAAAAAGGTTAGTGTGGGGCAGAGATAAGTATAATTTGAGAGTAGTGTTGCTATTTTGTAGTTTTTACTGAGTTATATGTAATTTTACAATCAATTCAGTTCAGTCAGTCAGTCGTGTCCTACTCTTTGCAACACCATGGACGCAACACAAAAGGTTTCCCTGTCCATCACTAATTCTCAGAGTTTGCTCAAACTCATTTCCATCAAGTTGGTGATGCTATCCAACCATTTCATCCTCTCTCGTCCCCTTCTCCTCCCACCTTCAATCTTTCCCAGCATCAGAGTCTTTTCGAGTGAGTCAGTTCATTGCATCAGGGGGCCAAAGTATTGGAGTATCAGCATCAGCATCCGTCCTTCCAATGAATATTCAGGACTGATTTCCTTTAGGATGGACTGGTTGAATCTCCTTGCAGTGCAAGAGACTCTCTAGAGTCTTCTCCAACACCACAGTTGAAAAGCATCAGTCCTTCAGCACTCAGCTTTCTTTATGGTCCAACTTTAACATCCATACATGACTACTGGAAAATCCGTAGCTTTGATTAGATGGACCTTTGGCAATGTAATGTCTCTGCTTTTTAATATGCTGTCTAGGGTGGTCATAGCTTTCCTTCCAAGGAACAAGTTCTTTTAATTACATGGCTGCAGTCACCATCTGCAGTGATTTTGGAGCCCTCCCCAAAAATGTCTGCCACTGTTTTCCATCTATTTGCCACGAAGTGATGTGCAAGAGACTCTCTAGAGTCTTCTCCAACACCACAGTTGAAAAGCATCAGTCCTTCAGCACTCAGCTTTCTTTATGGTCCAACTTTAACATCCATACATGACTACTGGAAAATCCGTAGCTTTGATTAGATGGACCTTTGGCAATGTAATGTCTCTGCTTTTTAATATGCTGTCTAGGGTGGTCATAGCTTTCCTTCCAAGGAACAAGTTCTTTTAATTACATGGCTGCAGTCACCATCTGCAGTGATTTTGGAGCCCTCCCCAAAAATGTCTGCCACTGTTTTCCATCTATTTGCCACGAAGTGATGGAACTGGATACCATGAATGAGTTTTCTGAATGTTGAGTTTTAAGACAACTTTTTCACTCTCCCCTTTCACTCCTATCAAGGGCTCTTTTATTTCTTTTCACTTTCTGCCATAGGGTGGTGTTATCTGCATTTATCTGAGATTACTAATATTTCTCCCAGAAATCTCGATTCCAGCTTGTGCTTCATCTGCCCTGCCATTTTGCATGCCAGATCACCTGACTCACCTCTTGAGAAATCTGTATTCAGGTCAAGAAGCAATAGTCAGGACCAGGCATGTAACAACAATCTGGCTCCAAATGAGGAAGGAGTATTCCAAGGCTGCATATTGTCACCCTGCTTATTTAACTTATATGCAGAGTACATCATGAGAAACGCTGGACTGGAAGAAGCACAAGCTGGAATCAAGATTGCTGGGAGAAATATCAATAACCTCAGATATGCAGATGACACCACTCTTATGGCAGAAAGTGAAGAACTAAAGAGCTTCTTGATGAAAGTGAAAGAGGTGAGTGAAAATGTTGGCTTAAAACTCAGCACTCAGAAAGTTCAAATCATGGCATCTGGTTCCATCACTTCATGGCAAATAGATGGGGAGACAATGGAAACAGTGACAGACTTTATATATTTGGACTCCAAAACCACTGCAGATAATTACTGCAGTGATGAAATTGAGACACTTGCTCCTTGGAAGGAAAGTTATGACCAATCTAGACAGCACATTAAAAAGCAGAGACATTACTTTGCCAACAAAGGTCCATCTAATCAAATCGATGGTTTTTCCAGTAGTCATATATGGATGTTAAAGTTGGACCATAAAGAAAGCTGAGCACCAAAGAATTGATGCACTTGGACTGTGGTGTTGGAGAAGACTAGAGAGTCCCTTGGACTGCAAGGAGATCCAACCAATCCATTCTGAAGGAAATCAGTCCTGAATATCCACTGGAAGGATTGATTTTGATGCTGAAACTCCAATATTTTGGCCTCCTGATGCAAAGAACTGACTCACTGGAAAAGACTCTAATGCTGGGAAAGATTGAAGATCGGAGGAGAAGGGGATGACAGAGGATGAGATGGTTGGATGTCATCACTGACTCAATGGACATGAGTCTGAGTAAACTCTAGGAGTTTGTGATGGACAAGGAGGCCTGGCATGCTGCAGTCCATGGGGTCTGAATTCTGCATATAAGTTATATAAGCAGGGTGACTATATACAGCCTTGACATACTCCTTTCCCTATTTGCAACCAGTCTGCTGTTCCATGTCCAGTTCTAACTGTTGCTTCCTGACCTGCATGCAGATTTCTCAGGAAGCAGACCAGGTGTTCTGGTATTTCCATCACTTGAAGAATTTTCCAGTTTCTTGTGATCCAAACAGTTTGGCATAGTCAATAAAGCAGAGTAGATGTTTTACTGGAACTCTCTTGCATTTTTGATGATCCAACAGGTGTTGGCAGTTTGATCTCTGGTTCCTCTGCTTTTTCTAAATCCAGCTTTAACATCTGGAAGTTCACAGTTCATGTACTGTTGAAACCTGACTTGGAGAATTTAAGCATTACTTTGCTAGCGTGTGAGATGAGTGCAATTGTGTGGTAGTGTGAACATTCTTTGGCATTGCCTTTCTTCAGGGTTGGAATGAAAACTGACCTTTTCCAGTCCTGTGGCCACTGTTGAGTTTCCAGATTTGCTTGGATACTGAGTTCAGCATTTTTACAGTACTGTCTTTTAGGATTTGAAATCGCTCAACTGAATTCCATCACCTCCACTAGCTTAGTTCATAGTGATGCTTCCTAAGGCCAACTTTGCTTCTAATTCCAGGATATCTGGCTCTAGATGAGAGATCACACCATCGTGGTTTTCTGGGTCATTAATATCTTTTTTGTATAGTTATTCTATTGCTTGGATACTGAGTTCAGCATTTTTACAGTACTGTCTTTTAGGATTTGAAATCGCTCAACTGAATTCCATCACCTCCACTAGCTTAGTTCATAGTGATGCTTCCTAAGGCCAACTTTGCTTCTAATTCCAGGATATCTGGCTCTAGATGAGAGATCACACCATCGTGGTTTTCTGGGTCATTAATATCTTTTTTGTATAGTTATTCTATGTACTGTTGCCACCTCTTCTAAATATATTTTTCTTTCTTTTAGGTCCATACCATTTCTGTCCTTTATTGTGCCCATCTTTGCATGAAATGATTCCTTGATAACTCTAATTTCTTAAAGAGATCTCTAGTCTTTCCCATTCAATTATTTTCCTCTATTTCTTTGCATTGATTACTGAGAAAAGCTTTCTTATCCTGTTATTTTCTAAAGACCTACATGGATGCCTTGTGGTGATGGCTAAGTGCTAAATTGTGTCCCATTCTTGTGACCCCTTGGATTGTATCCCACCAGGCTTTTCTGTCCTTGGGATTTCTCAAGCATGAGTATGGAGTAGGTTGCCATTTTCTTCTCCAGGGGATCTTTCTGAGCCAGGGGTTGAATGAGGGTCTCCTGCATGGCAGGCAGATTCTTTTCTAACTAAGCCACATGCAAGCCTACAGAAAGCGTATTTGTCCATAATTGTCACAGAAGTCAGTTGAACTTCCAGGTATGGTCTCTCCATCCAGCTGCAAAAATAATCTTGAGCATCTTTGTAACCACCTTTGAGGGATACACAGGAGCATGTAGAGCCTTCTCACTCTAGCCAGGAGTTGGAATGCATTCTGACGACTTCCTGGACACAGTGCTGTCCTTGTTCTTTCTCACAACTCCAGAAACTCCCTTCCTACATTCTTTTAGTTGTGGTACACAAGATATTCAATCTTCATTGTGGCATGCAGGATCTTCAGTTACAACACATGGGATCTAGCTCTCAGCCCAGGGATAGAACCTGGATCCCTTGCGTTGGGATTATGGAGTGTTAGCCACTGGATCAACTGTCTTCCTCTATCTAAGGAGCTTTCTTATCTCAGTCACATTCTTGCTGGATCTTTCATACTCATTATTTCATTCAGGCATGTCCAGATGTTGGGTTTTTGCTCTAAATCACAATCTCTATATTCATTCCTGTCCTGCCACTGAATAAGTCTTAGTAAGTTATGGAAGAAGAAACAAATACCTGGATTCCTTTGGAAAGTCAATATAGCCGGTATGGGGAAACAAAGAGAGAATATAGAAATAAATAAGTATAAAGGCTATTTTCTAATTATATTTTGAGAGGAAGGACTCAAGTGATATCTTTCTCTTAAAGGTGTCCTATACAATTTCTTTTTGAAAGTATTATATTTCAAATCTAATGAGCAACATATGCTCAGTTGCTCAATCATATCTCTTTGCCACCACACAGACTGTAGCACTCTAGGTTCCTCTACCCATGGAATTTTTCTATGCAAGAATACTATAGTGGGCTGCCATTTCCTTCGCTAAGGGATCTTCTTGACCCAGAGATTGAACCTGTATCTCTTGAATTTCCTTCAATGAGAGGTGGATTCTTTATCACTAGTGCCAATTGGGAAGAAAATGCATGCCTAATAACAGTCCTCCTTTCAGTTCAGTTCAGTTCAGTTGCTCAGTTGTGTCTGACTCTGCGACACCATGAATTGCAGCACACCAGGCCTCCCTGTACATCACCAACTCCCAACTCCCGGGGTTCACTCAAATTAACGTCCATTGAGTTGGTGATCCCATCCAGATATCGCATCCTTTGTCGTCTCCTTCTCCTCTTGCCCCTAATCCCTCCCAGAATCAGAGTCTTTTCCAATGAGTCAACTCTTCTCATGAGGTGGCCAAAGTAATGGAATTTCAGCTTTAGCATCATTGTTTCCAAAGAACACTGAGGGCTAATCTTGTTTAGAATGGACTGGTTGGATCTCCTTGCAGTCCAAGGGACTCTCAAGAGTCTTCTCCAACACCACAGTTCAAAAGCATCAATTCTTCAGCGCTCAGCTTTCTTCATAGTCCAACTCTCACATCCATACATGACCACTGGAAAAACCATAGCCCTGATTAGACAGACTTTTCTTGGCAAAGTAATTTCTCTGCTTCTTAATATACTATCTAGATTGGTCATAACTTTCTTTCCAAGGAGTGGGTGTCTTTTAATTTCCTGGCTGCAGTCATCATAGGCAGTGATTTTGGAGCCCCCTCAAATAGTGACAGTGTTTCCACTTTTTCCCTATCTATTTCCCATGAAGTGATGGGAC
>SJYC01134013.1:0-11264 GCA_006408675.1 Madoqua kirkii | reverse complement strand
ACATTTTGTTTTACTTTTGAGTTGTTAGTATACACAAAAATACAACAAAAGCATCTCTCATTTACCATAAGCAATCTGTTCTTGATTTAAAAAAAAAAAAAAAAAAACAAGAGCCTTCTTGCCATCATTTGAAGCATTAGAAATTAACCCTCCAAGCTCTCAACAATTTCTAAAATAGCACTGAGATACAGAAAACATTTGTGTCTATATATATGTAATCTCATGGAAAACAAAAACATGTTTTGCTTCTATCATTGTAAGTTTAATGTTATCATACAATTGGGGGTTCAAGTTAACACTGAGTATTTAGCAAAGGAACATTTAGCATTGAGAACATTCATACACAATCTCCCTTTATAGGCATGGAATTTAAGATCCAAATAGGTGATTCTAGGTTTCTCAGGTGGCCTTAGTGCTTAAGAACCCACCTGCCAATGCAGGAGACAAGAGATGTGGTTTTGATCACTGGGTGTGGAAGAACCCCTGGAGAAGAGAATGGCTACACACTACAGTATTCTTGCCTGGAGAATTCCATGGACAGAGGAGCCTGGCAGGTATGGTCCATAGCATTGCAAATAATTGAATACGACTGCAATGACTTAGCATGCACACATGGGTGATTTTGATGTTCTGTCTCCTCATGTTTGGAATGTTAAATATTTTCCAAGCTCTTCATTGTCTTAAAATGTTTTATTGAGAATGAAAAGTGAAAGTCACTCAGTCTTGTCTGACTCTTTGCAACCCCATGGACTATACAGTCCATGGAATTCTCCAAGTCAGAATACTAGAGTGGGTAACCTTTCCCTTCTCCAAGGAATCTTCCCAATCCAGGGATCCAGCCATGGTCTCATGCACTGCAGGCAGATTTTTTACGAGCTGAGTCACGTGACACAAGTATCTCTCCTGTATTAATGTGTGTTAAGTTTGGATGTTGACATCCAGAAAGTATTCTCTGTTAGTCACTCAGTTTGTCCAACTTTTTGCAACCCCATCTACTGTAGCCCCCTAAGCTCCTAAGAGTGGGTAACCTTTCCCTTCTCCAAGGAATCTTCCCAATCCAGGGATCCAGCCATGGTCTCATGCACTGCAGGCAGATTTTTTACGAGCTGAGTCACGTGACACAAGTATCTCTCCTGTATTAATGTGTGTTAAGTTTGGATGTTGACATCCAGAAAGTATTCTCTGTTAGTCACTCAGTTTGTCCAACTTTTTGCAACCCCATCTACTGTAGCCCCCTAAGCTCCTCTTGTCCATGCAATTCTCCAGGCAAAAATACTTGGGTTCCCTTCTTCAGGGGATCTTCCTGGCCCAAGGATCAAATTCAAGTATCCCATCTTGGATTCTTTACCATCTGAGCTACCAGGAAGCCCCGAAAGTATCCTACAGGCAAACATTAAGCAGATAGTGATATGCCTTTAGTGAGTGCGTGTATGCTAAATCACTCTAGTCATGTTTGACTTTTTGCAACCCTATGAACTGTGGCCTACAAGGCTCCCTTGTCCATGGGATTCTCCAGGCAAGAATACTGGAGTGGATTGTCATGCCCTCTTCCAGGGGATCTTCTTGACCCAAGGGTTGAACCTATGTGTCTTAAGTCTCCTACATTGGCAGGCAGGTTCTTTATCACCAGTGCCACCTGGGAAGCCCAATGAGCCTCTAGTACTCTTTACAAATACAGTCTAATTTTTATCATATTGGATGTAATTTACTAAAAAAATATTTCAATATTCAGTTCAGTTCAGTTCAGTTGTTCAGTTGTGTCGGACTCTTTGCGACCCCGTGAATCACAGCATGCCAGGCCTCCCTGTTCATTGCCAACTCCCGAAGTTCACTCAAACTCATGTCCACCCAGTGGGTGATGCCCTCCAGCCATCTCATCCTCTGTCATCCCCTTCTCCTGCTGTCCCCAATCCCTCTCAGCATCAAGATCTTTTCCAGTGAATCAACTCTTTACTACTAATAGTTTTTGGTTTATGATTTTATATGTATTAAGGGATCAGTAGACTATTGGCACCTCACTCCAGTACTCTTGCCTGGAAAATCACATGGACAGAGGAGCCTGGTAGGCTGCAGTCCACGGGGTCACTGAGGGTCGGACACGACTGAGCGACTTCACTTTCACTTTTCACTTTAATGCATTGGAAAAGGAAATGGCAACCCACTCCAGTGTTCTTGTCTGGAGAATCCCATGGACAGGGAGCCTGGTGGGCTGCCATCTATGGGGTCGCACAGAGTCAGACACGACTGAAGTGACTTAGCAGCAGCAGCAGCAGACTATTGTCAGAGAAGGTGATGGCACCTCACTCCAGTACTCTTGCCTGGAAAATCACATGGACAGAGGAGCCTGGGAGGCTGCAGTCCAGAGGGTCACAAAGAGTTGGACACGACTGAGCGACTACACTTTCACTTTTCACTTTCATGCATTGGAGAAGGAAATGGCAACCCACTCCAGTGTTCTTGCTTGGAGAATCCCAGGGACAGGGGAGCCTGATGGGCTGCTGTCTATGGGGCTGCACAGAGTCAGACACGACTGAAGTGACTTAGCAGCAACAGCAGCAGACTGTTGTAACATATTCATATTTGTCACATTTACTGTCCATGCAGAACTTATCCCCTATGTTACTTTTGTTTAGAAAAATGGTTTTTGCATGAACAAATATCTTTCCCACTTAATCACTTTAAAATCACTATAGGGTGACTGGTGAAAGCAATATGATTTTTAAAAAATCTCATAAAGTTGACATATCCATGCAAGGCATTTTCTTTCAGTTTAAATATGCATTTTAAATATTTCTGTGTCCAAAACATTGATATTTATATTTAAATATGACAAATTGAACATACATATATTTCTCTGCTTCCTTGATTGATTCTCACTGAAAAGACAACAGAGGAATCAGCTGGAGAAATCAGCAAGGACATAAGAACTGAGGAGAGGATGGATGGCAGATAAAAACTGTCAAAAAAGTTGTAGAAGATGAAAACTGGATGTAGAAAACCTGTGTTGGAGGTTTTTCACACAGCTGAGTGCCTGTGGCAGGATTAACAGCTAATCTGTGGTCTTTCCTCCAGCTTTAAGGATGCCTGAGGCTTTGACCCTTAAATAAATCCTCCTTGAAAGACTAAGCGAGGAAAGTATACCAGTCTTCTGGAATACATCAGAAAGTATACATCATTCAAAATATATTTATATTTAAATATGACAAATTGAACATACATATATTTCTCTGCTTCCTTGATTGATTCTCACTGAAAAGACAACAGAGGAATCAGCTGGAGAAATCAGCAAGGACATAAGAACTGAGGAGAGGATGGATGGCAGATAAAAACTGTCAAAAAAGTTGTAGAAGATGAAAACTGGATGTAGAAAACCTGTGTTGGAGGTTTTTCACACAGCTGAGTGCCTGTGGCAGGATTAACAGCTAATCTGTGGTCTTTCCTCCAGCTTTAAGGATGCCTGAGGCTTTGACCCTTAAATAAATCCTCCTTGAAAGACTAAGCGAGGAAAGTATACCAGTCTTCTGGAATACATCAGAAAGTATACATCATTCAAAATAAATTATGCTGCTGCTGAGTTTGTTCTGTACTAGGCTAAGCCCTGGTACCTGGTTGTTGCAATTATTGATTAAGTAATCTCTTACTGATGAGTAACCTGAAAATGATAAATAAGCTGTACTTGAGGAATAATGTATAAGTGATGAGATTAGTTTCACCAGGTAATGAAAGCTAATCAAGGACCCCAGAGAGAGCTACATGACTAGTGAGGTCTAAAGATACCACTGAGTATGGCTTTCCTCAGCTTCATCTCACATGATGACTTGGATTCAATGTGGAATGATAGGGACATTTGGAATCTACTCTTGAGAATCCTGAAAGATCTACTGGCTGTTGTTATACATGGTTTTCTGTCTTATATTATGTTTTAAATTGTGTAACATTGGTACCAATAATTTGGCCACCTGATGCAAAGAATCAACTCATTGGTAAAGAACCTGATGCTGGAAAAGATTGAAGGCTTGAAGGCAAAAGGAGAAGAGGGTGGCAGAGGATGAGATAGTTAGACAGCATCGTTGACTGAATGAACATGAATCAGCAAACTCTGGAAGATAGTGAAGGACAGTGGAGCCTGGTAGGCTGCATTCTATGGGGTTGCGAAGAGTCAGACATGACTTAGCAACTGAACAACAACAGCAACACTATTTGATACTAGATGAATTTTATTGTGTCTCTGGGATTCGTTAATCTCAATCAAAACCACTGTGAGTTGTCCAGCAGAGATAATGTTAAAGGCTAAAGAAAGAAGGGAAGGCAGAGAAGCTAATTTGTGTAGCAGACCACCAGAAAATCCAACAGATTGGAAACACTGCCTTTGAAAGTAACAATAAAAAGGCTTGCCTGAAAACCTTTTAAAGAGTACATATGTGTGCATGCTAAGTTGCTTCAGTTGTGTCCGACTTTTTGCAACCCTGTGGAATGTAGCCCACCAGATTCCTCTGTCCATGGAATTCCCCAGGCAGGAATACTGAAGTGTATTGCCATGCCCTCCTCCAGGGGATCTTCTCAACTCAGGGACTGAACCTGAGTCTCCTGTGTCTCCAGCACTGGCACGTGGGTTCTTTACCCACTAGGACACTTGGGAAAGTGTATATATATATATCCCAATGTTTACATACTTCACAGGCCACTATCCTTTTCTTAACCCTAGAGACAGCCTACAGGTTTGCTTTTGGAGTCAATGCATTTGGTTTACATGAAACTGTCTCTCCCATGGACTTCAGAAAGAAAGCTGAGACTTTGTTGGATATTGGGTCACCAGGAATGACCAAGGAAAAGAATGAGGCACATTACTGAAAGCAAAGAATCTGTGTAGAAACTGACAGCCAGTTGTGTCCTCTGATTTCCCTTTTCCACTCCTGAAATGTAGATTTTGAGATGAAAGTAAAAATTGTAGGATAGATAAGGAACCTATGTTTCTTGATACATAAGAGTTTTTCTCCTGAAAAGAACAAAAAACAGAACAAAACAAAAAACAGCTACATCTTATGAGATCTCATTCTGTGATCCAAATGTTGAGGAGCCCTGCCCATGCATATAGTTTTAGTTACCTTTACATTTGACGTGATAAATTTTTCAGATATTTGAAAAAGAATTTAATAAGATCAAAGACATACTACTCACTCTAAATAAAAGAAGATCCTGATCAGTGGAATAGAGGAATAAACTGAAGTGGAATCAATAAAATAGGGCTGGCTACCAACTAGAGAGAGAAAGGAAATCTCCAGATGGAAGGAGAGAGACATTTGCTCCATATTGGGCAGAGGATAATCAGCATCTTCTAGAGAAGAGAAGAGAGTAACTAAAGAGAGATTTCAAGGAAAAAAATAAATATAGTGCAGATGATTGACCTGATGTACTTATTGGTATTAGGGTGAACTTTTAGTTGAGAGCCTGGAGATAAATTAGTGATCATTAAAAAGGAAAGGAAGCCAACTATATAATTACTTAGTTATGGACTTGAGAAAAAAAGAAAACAAAACACTAAGCTAAAGTAAATTTCAAGCTATATTTTTAATATAGTTGTAGGATAAAGACAGTAATATTGATTTAATGGAAACTGTAATATAGCTACAGTGAAAGGACAAGAGACAAATGTTTATTATTTGCATGAGGGCACATGAAGCTCAGTCCAATACTCTATTGCAGAAAGTCCATAGATAAAATTATGATTTTATTTTTGAGAATATGGAAGCAAATACAATGTAAATAGCTAAAAAAAAAGTTAAAAATGATTGTTTCAACAAGTGGGCCATAAAGATAGATGCAGTGAGGAGTGAAAAAAAGAGCTGCCTTTTTACATTATATAGTATTGCCTTACTTGTAAAAAACATTTTACTTGATAAAACTAATAAAAAATAACTTTTTAAAAAGTTAACAAATCTCTAAAAAGGGAATACTTCTAATCCTTATAGAAAAAAAACCTCTTTTTTTTTTTAACAGTTTGCTATAAATTCTTTAACCTGTCTAGATCTAAGTCCAGTTTATCACTTAATATCTTTAAGCTAGTTTTTAAATCACTTTCCATACGTACAGAGGAGCCTGGCAAGCTATGGTTCATGGGGTGGCAAAGTGTCAGACATGACTGAAGCTACATAGCATGCATCCATGCACATGCAGTTAGGACTTCCTGGGTGACACAGTGGTAAATAATCTCCAATTCAGGAGACAATGGTTCAATCCCTGAGTCCAGAAGATGCCCTGGAGTAGGAAATGGCAACCCACTCCAGTTCAGTTTTCCTGCCTGGAAAATTCACACACAGAGGAGCCTGGCAGGCCACACCGTTCATGAGGTCACAAAGAGTCGGACAAGACTGAATACGCATGCATGGCGTGGTATGCTGCTGCTGCTGCTGCTGCTGCTAAGTCACTTCAGTCGCGTCTGACACTGTGCGACCCCATAAACGGCAGCCCATCAGGCTTCCCCGTCCCTGGGATTCCCCAGGCAAGAACACTGGATGGAGTAGGTTGCCATTTCCTTCTCCAGTGCATGAAAGTGAAAAGTGAAAGTGAAGTCACTCAGTCGTGTCTGACTCTTCACGACCCGCTGGACTGCAGCCTACCAGGCTCCTCTGTCCATGGGAGTTCCCAGGCAAGCATATTAGAGTGAGGTGCCATTGCCTTCTCCAATGACATGGTATACGTGCACTTAATTATTAGGTACTGTTGGGACAGGCTCATTAGGAGGATGTGATGGATGGTTTACCTGCCAGTGGGACCGGGCAACCAGAGGACTCCCAGCTTCTCCCTGTCCTTGGAATGTGTAATATATCTACTCTTCTTATACTAGAAGACATTTCAAGGACTTAGACTTGAGAGAGTAATGTTGAGACTATTTGGACTGAACTCCATCAAGATTTCTATATAAACTGTCAAAATTCTGGTGGTTGTGTGGGTGGGTAGATCTTTTCATCTTGCTGCATCCAAGAAAAGCCCCATTGGTAAATTTCCTGCTTATTAAAACTACCACCTACCAATCTGGAGTAGTCAGCCTTTTGCTTTATTCTCTCTTTGACATATAGGTACAGAGGCCAGTTTATGAATCAATACATACCTCATAGTGTTGTTATGAGAAGCCAACAAAATCATACACAGTGTTGCACGGTACCTAGAAGAATGTCTCCATTTTGGCTTCACAAATATTATAGATTTGTTGTGATTCTATGTAACTTCTAATACTTGTTGTCATTGTTGTTTAGTCCCTAAGTTGTGCCAGATTCTCTTGCAACCTCACGGACTGTAGCCTATGAATCCCCTGTGCATGGGATTTCTTAGGCAAATATGCTGGAGTTGGTTGCCATTTTCTTCTCAATGGGATCTTCTTGAACCAGGGATCCTATCCATGTCTCCTGCACTGCAGGCAGATTCTTTACCCCTGTGCATTCAAGGAACCCAACTTCTAATATGGAATCTTATAAAAATATTAGTTTCCTTTCTTCTTTTATCCAACTAAGTATATATAGCACATATTTTTTCTTTCAGTATAGAGATAGATAAAGTTTGTACAACCTTGGTGACCCTGGCATTTTGTGTGAGATAATTCTTTTCTGTCCTGTGCACTGTAGGATACTCTTGGCCACTGCCTGCTAGATACCTCCATGCTGCCTGCTAGCATGTCCTCATATCTCAACAGTGACAATCAACAGTGTCTTTCAGTTCAGCTCACTTCACTTCAGTCACTAGTCGTGTCCAACTCTTTGCGACACCATGAATCACAATACATCAGGCCTCCCTATCTATTACCAACCCCCAGAGTTCACTCAGACTCATGTTCATCGAGTTCGTGATGTAATTCAGCCATCTCATCCTCTGTCATCCCCTTCTCCTCCTGTCCCCAATCCCTCCCAGCATCAGAGTCTTTTCGAATGAGTCAACTCTTCGCATGAGGTGGCCAAAGTACTGGAGTTTTATTTTTAGCATCATTCCTTCCAAAGCAATACCAGGGCTGATCTCCTTCAGAATGGAGTGGTTGGATCTCCTTGCAGTCCAAGGGACTCTCAAGAGTCTTCTCCAACACCACACTTCAAAAGCATCAATTCTTCGGCACTCAGCTTTTTTCACAGTCCAACTCTCACATCCATACACAACCACAGGAAAAGCCATAGTCTTGACTAGACAGACCTTTGTTGGCAAAGTAATTTCTCTGTTTTTGAATATGCTATCTAGGTTGGTCATAACTTTTCTTCCAAGGAGTAAGCGTCTTTTAATTTCATGGTTGCCATTACCATCTGCACTGATCATGGAACCTAAAAATAAAATCTGACAGTGTTTCCACTGTTTCCCCATCTATTTCCCATGAAATGATGGGACCAGACGTCATGGTCTTCGTTTTCTGAATGTTGAGCTTAAGTCACCATTTTTACTCTCCTTTTTCACTTTCATCAAGAGGCTTTTTAGCTCCTCTTCACTTTCTGCCATAACGGTGGTGTCATCTGCATATCTGAGGTTATTGATATTTCTCCTGAAAATCTTGATTCCAGCTGTGCTTCTTCCAGCCCAGTGTTTCTCATGATGTACTCTGCATAGAAATTAAATAAACAGGGTGACAATATACAGTCTTGATATAATTCTTTTCTTATTTGAAACCAGTCTGTTGTTCCATGTCCAGTTCTAACTGTTGCTTCCTGACCTGCATACAGATTTCTCAAGAGGCAGGTCAGGTGGTCTGGTATTCCCATCTCTTTCAGAATTTTCCACAGTTTCTTGTGATCCACACAGTCAAAGGCTTTGGCATAGTCAAGAAAGCAGAAATAGGTGTTTTTCTGAAACTCTCTTGCTCTTTTGATGATCCAGCAGATGTTGTCAATTTGATCTCTGATTCCTCTGCCTTTTCTAAAACCAGCTTGAACATCTGGATGTTCACGGTTCACATACTACTGAAGTCTGGCGTGGAGAATGTTGGGCATTCCTTTACTAGTGTGTGAGATGAGTGCAATTGTGCAGTAGTTTGAGCATTCTTTGGCATTGCCTTTCTTTGGAAGTGGAATGAAAACTGATCTTTTCCAGTCCTGTGGCCACTGCTGAGTTTTCCATATTTGCTGGCATATTAATTGCAGCACTTTCACAGCATCATCTTTCAGGATTTGAAATAGCTCCACTGGAATTCCATCACCTCCACTAGCTTTGTTCGTAGTGATGCTTTCTAAGGCCCACTTGACTTCACATTCCAGGATGTCTGGCTCTAGGCGAATAATCACACCATCGTCATTATCTTGGTCGTGAAGATCTTTTTTGTACAGTTCTTCTGTGTATTCCTGCCAGGTCTTCTTAATATCTTCTTTTTCTGTGAGGTCCATACCATTTTTGTCCTTTATGAAGCCCATCTTTGCACGATGTGTTCCCTTGGTATCTCTAATTTTCTTGGAGAGATCTCTAGTCTTTTCCATTCTGTTGTTTTCCTCTATTTATTTCCATTAATTGCTGAGTAAGGCCTTCTTTTCTTTGATCTCAGGAGGGCCTGGAAGAGCTATTCCACATTCAAGGTCAGAATGAGTGCCTGTGAGGAGATACTCCTTGTCCAAGGTAAGAAGTAGTGGCTGTGCTTTGCTGGAGCAGCTGTGAAGAGATACAGTATCTTTAGACATTACCAAATATCCTCTGGGGACAAAAGTAGCCACATGTTGAGAAATACTGATGCATGTCCACCTCATTTTCCCCAGTGTCTATATATATCCCTGATCAGTGGATGTTTGATTTATTTTTTATTTGATACAAAAATGCTTAGTGAAGATTCTGGTTTAAAATTATTATCAAAAGACTGTAATGAGCATTATTATACACAAACATTTGATTATATCTCTGATAATGTCCTGGGGAAAAATCAGGGCATACATAATTAAGATTCAGTTCAGTTCAGTTCAGTTGCTCAGTCATGTCCAACTGTTTGCAACCCCATGAACCATAGCATGCCAGGCCTCCCTGTCCATCATCGACTCCTGAACAACACCCCGACCCGTGTCCATTGAGTAGGTGATGCCATCAAACCATCTCATTCTCTGTCGTGCCCTTCTCCTTCTGCCTTCAATCTTTCCCAGCATGAGGGTCTTTTCCAGTGAGTCAGCTCTTTGCTCAGGTGGCCAAAGTACTGGAGTTTCAGCTTCAACATCAGTCCAACCAAAGAATACCCAGGACTAATCTCATTTAGGATGAACTAGTTGGGTCTCCTTGGTGTCCAAGGGATTCTCAAGAGTCTTCTCCAACACCACAGTTCAAAAGCATCAATTCTTCTGTGCTCAGCTCTCTTTATAGTACAACTCTCACATCCATACATGACCACAGGTAAAACCATAGCCTTCACTAGATGGGCTTTTGTTGGCAAAGTACTTTCTCTGCTTTTTAACATGCTGTCTAGGTTGGTCATAACTTTCCTTTCAAAGAATAAGTGTTTTTTAATTTCATGGCTGCAGTCACCATCTGCAGTGATTTTCCAGCCCAGAAAAATAAAATCAGCCACTGTGTCCACTGTTTCCTCATCTATTTGTCATGAAGTGATGAGAGTGGATGCCAGGATCTTTGTTTTCTGAATGTTGAGCTTTAAGCCAACTTATTTACTCTTCTCTTTCACTTTCATCAAGAGGTTCTTTGGTTCTTCTTAACTTTCTACCGTAAGGGTGGTGTCATCTGCATATCTGAGGTTATTGACATTTATTCTGGCAATCTTGATTCCAGCTTGTGCTTCTTCCAGCCCAGCGTTTCTCATGATGTACTCTGCATATAAGTTAAATAAGCAGAGTGACAATACACAGACTTGACATCCTCCTTTTCCTATTTGGAACCAGTCTGTTGTTTCATATCCAGTTCTAACTGTTGATTCATGACCTACATACAGATCTCTCAGGATACACAAAAGGTGTTCTGGTATTTCCTCTCTTTCAGAATTTTCCACAGTTTATTGTGATCAACATACTCAAAGGCTTTGGCATAGTCAATAAAGCAGAATAGCTGTTTTTTCTGGAACTCTCTAACTTGACATCCTCCTTTTCCTATTTGGAACCAGTCTGTTGTTTCATATCCAGTTCTAACTGTTGATTCATGACCTACATACAGATCTCTCAGGATACACAAAAGGTGTTCTGGTATTTCCTCTCTTTCAGAATTTTCCACAGTTTATTGTGATCAACATACTCAAAGGCTTTGGCATAGTCAATAAAGCAGAATAGCTGTTTTTTCTGGAACTCTCTTGCTTTTTCCATGATCCAGCAGATGTGGCC
>SJYC01134009.1:0-12714 GCA_006408675.1 Madoqua kirkii | reverse complement strand
TCATACCTTTTCTTCCAAGGAGTAAGCGTCTTTTAATTTCATGGTTGCAATTACCATCTGCAGTGATTTGGAGCCCGAAAAAATAAAGTCTGACACTGTATCCACTGTTTCCCCATCTATTTGCCATGAAGTGATGGGACTGGATGCCATGATCTTAGTTTTCTGAATGTTGAGCTTTAAGCCAACTTTTTCACTCTCCTCTTTCACCTTCATCAAGAGGCCCTTTAGCTCCTCTTCACTTTCTACCATAAGGGTAGTGCCATCTGCATATCTGAGGTTATTGATATTTCTCCTGGAAATCTTGATTCCAGCTTGTGTTTCTTACAGTTCAGCATTTCTCATGATGTACTCTGCATAGAAGTTAAATAAGCAGGGTGACAACACACAGCTTGACGTACTCCTTTTCCTATTTGGAACCTGTCTGTTGTTCCATGTCCAGTTCGAACTCTTGCTTCCTGACCTGCATATAGGTTTCTCAAGAGGTAGGTCAGGTGGTCTGGTATTCCCATCTCTTTCAGAGTTTTCCACAGTTTCTTGTGATCCACACAGTCAAAGGCTTTGGCACAGTCAAGAAAGCAGAAATAGAAGTTTTTCTGGAACTCTCTTGCTTTTTCCATGATCCAGCAGATGTTGGCAATTTGATCTCTGGTTCCTCTGCCTTTTCTAAAACCAGCTTGAATATCCGGAAGTTCACAGTTCACGTATTGCTGAAGATTTATATATACATATATATATATTTGAAGGAATATATATACATGGCTTCCCAGATAATGCTAGGCATAAAGAGCCTGTCTGCCAGTGCAAGAGAAATAAAAGATGTGGGTTCCATCCCTGGGTCAGGAAGATCACTAGAGGAAGGCATGGCAACCCACCTCAGTATTCTCACCTGGAGAATTCATGGGCAAAGGAACCTGATGAATTGTGGCCCATGGAGTCACAATGAGTCAGACACAACTGAAGCAACTTAGCATGCACATACACATATATGTATACATTTATTTTCCATTATAGTTTATTACAAAGTACTGAATATAGGTTGTGCTGTATCATAGAACTTTCTTGTTTATCTATTTAATATACAGTAGTTTGAGTCTGCTAATCCTAAATGCTTAAATTATTCCCCCTCCTCCAACTTTTCTCTTTGGTAGCCATAAGTCTGTTTTCTATGTCTTTGAGTCTATTTCTGTTTCATAAAGAAGTTCGTGTCAAACTTTAGATTCCACATGTAAGTGGCATATTATGGGATCTGGCTTTCTCTTTCTGATTACTTAGTATGATAATCTCTAGTTACATCTATATTGCTTCAAATGGCATCAGTTTGTGATTTTCTATAGCTGAGTAGTATGTGGTTGTCTGTATGTACCACATCTTTATACATTCATCTATCAATGCACATTTAAGATTTTTCCATATCTTGGCTATTGTGAATAGTTCTCGTATGAACATATGGGTGCATGTGTCTTTTTGATTTATAATTTTGTCTGGATATAGGCCTAGGAACGGGATTGCAGGATCATATGGTAATTCTATTTTTAGTTTTCTTAAGAATCTCCATACTGTTTTTCATAGTGGTTGCACCAACTTCCATTCCCACCAACAGTGTAGGAGAAGTTCCCTTTTCTGCATTTCCTCTCCAGCATTCGTTATTTGCAGAGTTTTTAATAATGACCATTCTGACTGTTGTGCCTCATTATAGCTTTAATTTGATTTCTCTAATAATTAGAGATGTCAGACATTTTTTTGAATCTGTTGATCATCCATATGTCTTCTTGAAGAAATGTCTATTTAGGTGTCTGACACATTTTTTGATTGGGTTGTTTTGTTGTTGTTGTTGCTATTGAGCTGTATGAACTGTATGTATATTTTAGAAATTAAACTCATGTTGCTCACATTATTTTCAAATCTTTTCTCCCAGTCCCTAGGTTGCTTTTAATTTTGTTTATGCTGTGCAAAACTTATATTTAATTAGCTCCCATATTTTTATTTTTCTTTTATCTCTATTGTTTTGAGAGAATGATCTAAGAAAACACTGCCAGTAATTACATCAGAGTATGTTTTACCTATATTTTTTTCCAGAAGTTTTATGGTATTGTGTTTTATATTTACACCTTTAAGTCATTTTGAGTTTATCTTCATATATGATAGAGGATGTATTCTAATTTCATTGATTTACATGTGGCCATCCAGCTTTCCCAGTACCATTTGCTGAAGAGAATGTCTTTTTTCCATTGTATATTTTTGTCTCCTTTGTTGAAGATTAATTGACCATAAGTGTGTGGAGAAGGCAATGGCAACCCACTCCAGTACTCTTGCCTGGAAAATCCCATGGACGGAGGAGCCTGATAGGCTGCAGTCCATGGGGTTGCGAAGAGTCAGACACGACTGAGCGACTTCACTTTTACTTTTCACTTTCATACATTGGAGAAGGAAATGGCAACCCACTCCAGTGTTCTTGCCTGGAGAATCCCAGGGACAGGGCTGCCATCTATGAGGTCGCACAGAGTCGGACACGACCGAAGTGACTTAGCAGTAGCAGTAGCAGTAGCAGTGTGGGTCTCTTACTGGACTTTCTACTTTGTTCCATTGATCCATGTGTCTGTTTTGCACTACTGTAGCTTTATAGTATTTTCTAAAGTCTGGAAGTATTGTGCCTCCAGCTTTGCTCTTTTTCCTCAGGACTTCTTTGGTAATTCTGGGATATTTTTTAACAGTTCCATATAAATTTTAAGTTTATTTGCTCCAGTTTTGTAAAAAATGTCATAAGTAAATTGATAGAGATTGGATTAAATCTGATTTCTCTATTTTATTAGTTATACTCTTTTTTTATCTTGAAATATTTTTTGTGTGTGATTTTTTATACTGTTTTTTGTTTCTGTTTCAAGGCATAGGAAATCCTTGAAGTCTTTCTATAGCTTAAAATCAAATAGCAACCTTTCTTTCTGCTTGTGTTTTGATACCATAGTATTTCACTTAAGCCTTCAATATAGCTAAAATCTATTTTCATATGAGAAAAATACATAATTTAAAATTTTTTCCCTTTGGTGAACTATTTATCTCTATATCATTTATCAAATACCAATCCATTTTATTACCTATCTTCAGTTATGTTATGTACTATTTCTTCTTGATCAGTTATTGTTGTTTGGTTGCTAAGTTGTATCCAGTCCTTATACAACCCCACAGGCTATAGCCCACCAAGTTCCTCTGTCCATAGGATATCCCAGGTAAGAGTACTGGGGTGGGTTGCCATTTCCTTCCCCAGGGGATCATTCCAGACCAGGAATCAAATCTGTGTCTCCTATATTACAGGCAGATTCTTATACCACTGAGTCATCAGGGAAGCCCTCCTGACAGTAAAGTAATATTGCAGATATCTTCTATGTGCCAGAATTGCTGTACATAGAGTGATGACTCAAACATTCTACCCCAAGGAAATTAGCTGTTTGTTTTGGAAATAGATAAATGGTTTATTTCAGTAAGATAATATCAAGACTGTTAAAATAATATCTCATGTACTTCATATATCTACATTATTCCATAAAATGTGTATATATCATCCAAACACTATGCTTGGTACACACTGTTGTGTGACACTGTTGATTGAATTATGAGTGCAGTGCCTTCTAATATGACCTATCTTCACAGGAATGAATCCTCTTGCTTTTAAATGTCACACAGCTCTGTTCATGATTCCAGAAAGCAGAGTGTCATACTGTCCTCTAGAACCCTCAGAATTCATCAATATGCCACTAGTTTGACTTTGTCACCCCACAGAAACACCTACATTATAAAAACACCTATATTCAGTCACCAGCAGGAGCTGCCTTGAAAGGAATGATGTTCCCCAGAGGAGGGATGTAACCATGCCATCAAAAGGTTCTCTACAGACTCAGATTTTCAAGCAAGGTATAGGATCTGTCAAGCTGTCAGGAACCCAGCATGAAATGAGTCAATACGAAGCCAAATCACAGCAGCACTGTCAGAGGGAAGCTTGACTGCCCTTATTCTTTTCCTTGAAAATAAACAAAAATAAAAACTTTTGATACTATTGCTTTATTTCCTGATTCCAAGGGTGACAGTGTTTCCTCTTATGATTGAATGAAGTTAAAATTTTATTTTTAAAGGGATTCCTGAGTTTGTTTGATATTTCTTGAGTTTTATCTCAACCTCTGTAATTACATGGACCATTCCTTTGTAAGCTAAAATTTGAAGACAAAAGAATGTCATGATAATGACTCTTTGTAAAAAGTAGTCTCAAGTAATGATTACAGGTACAAGGTAAGCTGGGAACTATTTCCATGTCGAGTCTCAGAGAAAAAGTTAAAAACAGAATACAAAATATTGATCGGTAGTGTGTTTCCAAGAATGCTCCAGGTCTCCGATGCAAACGATGATTTCAACAGATCCCTGAATCTCAAATGCTCTGCCAGTTTTCAGAGGAATACATATTTCTCATAGAACATTACCATGAAGTTTGTGGTGTTTTGCCCCAAACGTCTGGATTTTTACTATCCTGATGCATCCGCTGTACCACACATAGACTGAGTATACTCTTCTGGTTTTCTACATTTAAGTCACACTGTGTGTCCATGTGGCTTGGCTTCCCCTGATATAAACTATGTACTAATCAAGGCTCTCGGGACCTCAAAATCCTCAAAGCTAAAGGGGAAATTATAAAAAATCAAGATGTTTGCCAATAACTCTGATCCATGTATACCCTCACACTAAAAAGGGAAACTTAACACCGTGGCACAGGTGTCTGCTAGAAGTACCATTTAATGGTTCCAACAAAGATGCACATTCACACTTTAACATCTGAGAAGCAATGCTTAAGGAAGCCACAGGCTTCCTCTGTATGCTGGTAATAGAAATCTCATCAGAGCTCAGAAAATAAAGAATAGATAAAAATAAATTATTCAAGAACTTGAGACTAAACTGAACAGGGTATCTAGGTCAGGCACCTCAATTTTGTAATGTATAAGTATTAGCAAATTTTCAAAGAAAAATGGTTTATTTTTATTTGATAGTTTATTTCAGTGTGCATTATAGCCAACTTTCTTTTGATGAATAAGTTGAATGGATAATATTTAGGCATATGAACAGACAGTTCTTAAAAGTTTCTGAGGTAGATAGGATTTGACATTTTCTAAGTGTGGATGTAACTATCACCACCTTTTGGAAACTAATAAATATTGCACAGTTAATTTATATCACAGATGTTACATCTGTCCCTTGATGCTGGCATTATAAAGAGATTACAATGGTGCATCTGTAGTCTGTGATGGAATGTCGCTTATGTTCTTTCTTCATTTTTCTTTCTTTAATTTAGTAATTAAAGTCATCTGAGATATTAGCTATTAACAGTCTTTGTAAGAATAGGAAATTTTAGAACTTCACATTTGTATGACATCATGTATTTATTAGGTAATCAAAGTTTAATTCAATATAACTATTTTGTTGGGTCACAATCTCTACAGTTTCCCAGTTGTAATCTAAAACTGTTCCCATACATGGAAGGGCAGGCAGCTACCAAAAAAAGAGGCAAACCACTCCAGATGGGCAGACAACAGTTTTAATGAGCAAGGACATTTTCTTATGAGGCTTTTCTTGGGTGGCCTTAATCTTGAGGTGACAGTAGTATGCAGTGGCTTGAAGCAAGAGCCCAGTTTTGTGCCTGACCTGTGCCTCAAGCATAAAACCAGGAATCCCAACCACTAGACCACCAGAGGAAGTGGCTAGAAGCAGAGCCCTGACTCTGGTCTTCTTTGCAAAAATAAATTTTTTTTTTTTCAAGTGGACCAAGGTTGTGAAACAGGCACAGAGCTTACTGGAAGCACAGTGCATGTGGGAGAGCATGCAAAGGAGCAGTTTATTTAGGACAGGAGCAAAGCAGAGCTCTAAACAGAGAAAGAGCATGGGTGTCCTCACTAGAGAGGGGTGCTAAGGGATGGCTTAAGTTGCTTATACAGGGGCTGTCCTCCAGGTCTTTGTTTCCCTCCAGTGAATCATCTTGCTTTGTTCCTATATCTGACCTGATTGAGGGCCCTCCCTAAGATGCACATGCATCTTTTAGCCAAGATGTATCCCAGCGTGGGAATCTCTGAGAGGTTGGCCAAACATATGATGTGTTAGTGCCACCTCACTTTTTGACTACAGAGGAACTTTCCTAGACATGTGCAGTTGGTTAGTTCTCCTTGATGCCAAGAATAAAAGATGTGGTCGTCTTATCTTTTTACCCAAGCAGAGCTTAGTTCCTCTCCACTCTTGTCATTATCATTTTCCTTAAAACATCAGGGGAACACAAGCTCTGATTGTTCAGCCTGACAATCTAGCTACTCAGCCTGGGGTCCATCTACTTCCTACCTCAGCCTCAAGTTAAGTAGTTTTCCACACCTACCTAGCAAATCTTAAAACTTTGTATAGAGGCTCTAACTGAATTCAGTCACATACATCATCCAGTTAGTCTAAATATCACATTTTTATATCAAGATTGTCTCCTTTGTGCAGCTTCTGGGAATGGGAAAGTCAAGCAGAACACAAATTCCGAGATCAGGGGAGGGAGTGAGGAGTATCCTATTGCCTGGGTCTCAATCATGGGTTAATTTGCAGTAATATTCCCTTGATGACCTCCCTCAATACCCTCTAATTAAAAACAATAACAACAACACTTTAAATAACTGCTTCTACTAAAACTCAGGTAAGCACTGTGGTTGTTTCTTTAATCCTGTGCTTATAACTGAGCAGGAAACCTATGGGGCCTTCCCAAGACAGATGCCTCCTTTATATCCACTACTGTAGCTCCTCTGTGAAGTACCTAGATAATAGTATCTGATGCATATTTCCTGAGTTAACAGATGCTAAAACACCACCAAATGAAAGAAATTAACTAGTTGATGAGCTAGACCTACTGGCGCCCAATAATTAATCATGTTAACCTCTATGACACTGCTCTGTTACCTCACCATCAACAAATCAGAGAATTGTGTACCAGTTGATCATATACCCTGAGAGTCCTCTCCCTCAACTGATCTTTATGTTGAAATCCATCAGGTAGTTCGGAGTTTGAGTGTTTTGAGCACCAGCTACCCTGGACTCCTTGCAATAAAATACTGTGCAGTAAATGCTGCATTTTTCTTCACCATAACCAGGTGTCAGGAGACTGGGTTTCTCTGATTATGGATGAAAGGACCCAAGGGTATTTTAGTAGAAGGCTTTTATCCTTAGTCAAGAGTGGTCTAAGAGCACTTTTATCACTTGGTTCATTCATTCTTTCAACAAACCTACTGTAAGCTAGAAAGACCCACCCTCCTACTCCTCCCATATCATGTTTAACTCAAGCATCCTTTTCTCTGTTGTTTAAATGTGTTTTTTTTTAGTGCTGTGATGGGATAGACACCTTAAGAGGTTCATAGGGTTCAAGGGGACAGTGACAGTGACTATACCAAAAACAGACACTAAGATGAGATGGCAGCAAGTACTAAGATTGAGGGAATCTCACAGGTAATCCTGAATTAATATTTTCTTCCTCCTGCCTCATTTTGAGCCCTGCTCTGGTCTTTGACTCTGCACTTTTGTTGCCATTGTTGTTGAGTCACTAAGTCATGTCTGACTGTTTGTGATTCCATAAACTGCAGACTGCCAGGGTCCTCTGTTCTCCAGTATCTCCCAGAATTTGCTCAAATTCATGTCCATTGATTCAGTGATGCTATCTACCCATCTCAGCTTCTGCCACTCTCTTCTCCTTTTGCCTTCAATCTTTCCAGCATCAGGATCTTTTCCAATGAATCGTTCTCAATAAAATACTGTGCAGTAAATGCTGCATTTTTCTTCACCATAACCAGGTGTCAGGAGACTGGGTTTCTCTGATTATGGATGAAAGGACCCAAGGGTATTTTAGTAGAAGGCTTTTATCCTTAGTCAAGAGTGGTCTAAGAGCACTTTTATCACTTGGTTCATTCATTCTTTCAACAAACCTACTGTAAGCTAGAAAGACCCACCCTCCTACTCCTCCCATATCATGTTTAACTCAAGCATCCTTTTCTCTGTTGTTTAAATGTGTTTTTTTTTAGTGCTGTGATGGGATAGACACCTTAAGAGGTTCATAGGGTTCAAGGGGACAGTGACAGTGACTATACCAAAAACAGACACTAAGATGAGATGGCAGCAAGTACTAAGATTGAGGGAATCTCACAGGTAATCCTGAATTAATATTTTCTTCCTCCTGCCTCATTTTGAGCCCTGCTCTGGTCTTTGACTCTGCACTTTTGTTGCCATTGTTGTTGAGTCACTAAGTCATGTCTGACTGTTTGTGATTCCATAAACTGCAGACTGCCAGGGTCCTCTGTTCTCCAGTATCTCCCAGAATTTGCTCAAATTCATGTCCATTGATTCAGTGATGCTATCTACCCATCTCAGCTTCTGCCACTCTCTTCTCCTTTTGCCTTCAATCTTTCCAGCATCAGGATCTTTTCCAATGAATCAGTTCTTCGTATCAAGTGGCTAAAATATTGGAGCTTCAGCACTAGTCCTTCCAAAGAATATTTAGGGTTAATTTCCTTTAGAATTGACTGGTTTGATCTCCTTGCTGTCCAAGGGACTCTCAAGAGTCCTCTCCAGCACGACAGTTCAAAGGCATCAGTTCTTTGGCACTGAGCCTTCTTTATGGTCCAACTGTCATCTGTACATGACTGCTGGAAAAACCACAGGTTTGACTATATGGACCCTTGTTAGCAAAGTGATCTCTGCCTTTATAATATACTGTCCACGTTTGTGATAGCTTTCCTTCCAAGGAGCAAGTGTCCTTTCATTTCATGGCTGCAGTCACTGTCTACAGTGATTTTGGAGCCCAAGAACATAAAACCTGTCAGTGCTTCCACTTTTTTCCCTTCTATTAATATTTGCCTTGAATTGATGGGACCGGATGTCATGGTCTCAGGTTTTTTAATGTTGAATTTCAAACCAGCTTTTCACTCTTCTCTTTCACCCTCATGAAAAGGCTCTTTAGGTCCTGTGTTTCTTCTTACATTTTTCTAACACTGGAGATGCAACAATTATCTCTCTCTGTTAGGTCTCAGCCCTTTTCTCTGGCCTTGGTCACAAGATATGTGATGAGAAGGCATACTTCCATTGCCTCTGAAACCTTCAAACCTTGCTGTTAATTATGCCATTTGGGGGTCTACTTTGTTTCAGGTGTGTTCAAGAATGTAGTACCTCATTCTTGCTCTTAATTCCACCTGATGACCACCACACCACTGACTCTTGACTGAATCACTTTTCCAGTGGTTCCTATGTGAGAGGGCCCACTGCGGTGTTGACCAATAGCTGAGCAAGACAACTAATGGCGGCTCATTAACAGTTGGTTGCTTGTAAGCAGGGCTGACTCAGGCACTGAGCAATGGCCGAGCAAGACTTGATGCCTGGTAACAGGGTGCAGAGTAATGAGGCACAGCAATGGCTGTCTGCTAAGGGCTGCCCTCTTCCTGCTGTTACAATATGTCATATGATCCTTCACCTAAGACAAGTCATTTATTGCATGATCTCCTATAGTCTTACAGTTGTCCTTGGGTCTTTCTTGAATTCATTCCCTGGAACTCTGCTATAACCTTAGGCTTTTGTGTAATTCTTTCCCTTGAATACACATCCCAGTAATAGACTATTTTTTCCTTCATTACCAGTACCATCCCTGATCACCAGGTCACCTTTACTGAGTCCTTACCAAACGCACCAGGCATGGTGTTAAGCAACTAATATTTATTACCTCACTAAGTCTTTCTAAAATCAGTACAAAGTAGATAAATAACTATCATCAAATGCCCCTATATAAGTGTTGCTTATACTTATTGTTGATTCATACTAGGCTTCTATCTAGTTCTAGAATAAATGATGAATGACTTCATTTTACAACCAAAGAACCTTAGGAACATTACTTACTCATTTATTTATCTTAGGAACATATTTATTTATTCTATAAATAAAGTAATATTTTATTTTAAGACTATATAATTATTTTATTTTATATTTTAATTCATAAGCATTATATATAATATGTTTATCACATATAATTTATATAAATTATATAATTTAGTTATTTAATATTTTGATATTAGTTTATTTACATATATTTTAATATGTATTTATTAATATCTTATTTTACTTTATTTTATAAATAAAATAATTTTATTATTAATTTAGAAAGAAGTGAAACTGTCAGTCAAAAATAAGACAAACCTTGATAATATTCAAGGGAATCAAGAACTTAAAAGTGGTGTAGCAGAAAAAAAGTCTGTAGATATACAATAACCTAAAGGAAAACTCAACGACTGAGCTCAACAGCAAACCAGGAAACTAGTAATGATAGCTAACTTTCATTAAATGCTTACTATGTGCCCAATGATATTCCAAGTGCTTTTACAAGTATTAGTCATTTTGTGTATTTTTTTCCTTTTCTCATAATCTCATGAATGAAAAATCAAAATAGTTCCATGTTCTTAGAGGAACGGGGTTAGAATTTTAGGTGAGTATAAATGTTTTTTCTACTTTTCTAAGTTTGAAACTGCATCTGTGACATGAAATCAGCAATAGGTAGATAAATAGAAGAAAAGGTGTACTACATTATTTACTTGCAATATAGCATACTCAGAGCATTATGGGAAAAAATGTGAAAAAAAAAGTGATGAACTTTAGGAGCTTAATAGAGGAATGGGAGAGAGAGAGTAGCAATTTTAGGAGAGATGAAATGACTTTTAGGAAAGATGAGTGGGCCCTTAGAAAAATAAATGAGAGATGTGATAGTTTGGGACCAAGTCTGGGTGTGGTACAAACTTCTAGTCTCTTCTCTTGTAACAAATGTCTGTCTTCCCTGTCTGATGAAACTTCTGAGGAGGGAACCTATGACAAATGAGGATCTGTTTCAGACAAAGGGAGTTTGAAGAACGCCTCTCTATGCATTTGTTATTTTTCAAATGTGTTCAGCTCAAAATCTTTTGAGGTGGTATGTCCTTAAATCCTCAGGACAATTTGGCAGAAATTTCAGAGAGGCATATATTTAAGGAAATCAAAACTGAGTATGAACCACTTCTATTCCTAATGATATTCTCCATCAGGCCATATTCAAGCAAAGTCTGTATAGCCTCTCCCTAGGGTGCTGTGAAGTGAATTTCAGCATATGTCGGGAGTAGAAATTGAGATATCTGTGTTATCTTTAGCTTTAAAGCATCATAGCAAGGCACCTAGGGCAAAATAAACCTAAACAAAATAAAATAGATGATTGGGCATTTGGCTTTTCCTAAGCAAAACATGATATAAGAAACCCTGATGGGAGAAATTTTGAGTAAGTAGAAATTCAGGCATGGTATGCAGGCACAGTGATTATTTTCACCAACTACTCTTTACTGAGATCAACATTTTCACTACTCTAATTGCAGATTTACTCACAGAAAGTATTTTTCCACTCAATTTCCTCAACAATCTTGCATTAGTGGAACTAGAGACCCTGATCTCCTAAGCTACACAATTTGATTACTTTCATGGTGCCTAAAACCTTGAACAGATATCTTTATGTATGAATTGAAATGTTTACTGTATGATATTTGGATCTTACAGTAATTTATTGGATCAAAAATATGAATATGTTTTGCATAAACTAGAGTGGATCTGATGCACTGTAATTATAATATGGAGCCACCTGAATATCATTACAAAGATTTTTACATACATTCAAATGACAGGTACTAATTTGAACATTTTATTTAAGTTGATCATCATAAAGAATGACTGCTGCTGATGCTAAGTCGCTTCAGTCGTGTCCGACTCTGCACAGCCCACCAGGCTCTCCTGTCCCTGGGATTCTTCAGGTAAGAACACTGGAGGGGGTTGCCATTTCCTTCTCCAGTGCATGAAAGTGAAAAGTGAAAGTGTCTCAGCCGTGTCCAACTCTTAGCAACCCCATGGACTGCAGCCCACCAGGCTTCTCCTTTCATGGAATTTTCCAGGCAAGAGTTCTAGAGTGGGGTGCCATTGCCTTCTCTAAAAGAACAACTAGATGTAAATATTTAACTTTATCTTTTCCTCCAAAAAGATAAGAAGATAAGTCTTCTGATCCAGGTCTTGATTGCAAAGGATATTCTGTCTTGTTTTTAGAAAATACTTATTCTCTTGGAATCTCTAAGACTATTTAAAAGCCAATAGGAAAGGGAAAAGTCAACAAAAAATAATATTAAATATCATGAATATGCAATATGAAACATGATAATGAGTAGTGTCTATAAATTATAATTTATATTGAAACTCTGAAATGAAAAAAATTAGACTGATTTTACATGGTTTTGATTACAAAGTCTAATATTTTACAGATGAGGTCATATTTTCTCCAGAAGTAAGCTTTAAAGTGTGATGGGGGAAAAGAAACGTGGATTTTGAAGTTGGAGAACTTAGTATGTTCAAGCTCTTACCTGCCTTTGGGTGACCTGAAATGCTCTTATTATCTCAATCAGGCCATTTAATGCATCTGAATAACCAGGAAATGGTAATAATACTCAGTTCCCAGGGTTATTATAAAATAAGTAGCATATTATGATTTTTTTCTTTTTTAAGAAATGTTTATTGAGACTGCTATGCACCAATTACCAAAGATATGTAGAATAAAATAAAGCAGTATTTTGTAAAATTCAAAGCAATATACAAATTATGTGGACTTCTTTGATGGTGTGGTGGTAA
>SJYC01134005.1:0-22226 GCA_006408675.1 Madoqua kirkii | reverse complement strand
GACCATCTGTGCCTTAGCACAGGAGACTTTATATCCCCTTTCTGCCAAAAAGTTTAGAACCTGAATTGCATGTTGTTGGGCACTTTTCTCATCTGGAGAGCAGATTAGTAGGTCATCTACATATTGTAATATTTTCCCATTAGGTCCCGGGTCCAGATCTAGGTGATCCCAGCTAAGGGCCTGTCTAAACAGGTGGGAGCTATCTCTGAACCCCTGAGGGAATACTGTCCAAGTCATCTGTTGGTGTTTTTCTCCTGGGGCTTCCCACTCAAAAGTAAAAAGATATTGGGATTTTTTAGCCAGTGGTATGCAAAAAAATGCATTTTTGAGATCCAAGACTGTAAACCATTTTGGACTGGGTGGGATTTCTCCCAAGATTACACAGGAATTGGGTACTGTGGGATGGAGGGGGACTACAGCTTCATTTATGATCTGGAGATCTTGAACCATTCGCCAGGTTCCTTCTTTTTTCTTTCTTTCTTTTTTTTTTTTTTTTTTTACTGAGAGGTTTGGGGTGTTACATGGTGAACTGGTGGGGACTAATAGCCCACAAACAAATAATTTATTTATTAAAGGCTGTAGTCCCTCCCAATCCTCTCTTTTGAGAGGATATTGTTTCTAGTTAGGAAACCGAGTGGGATCTCGGAGGACAATGATGACTGCTTCAGCTTGGTGGGCTCATCTAGGAATCCCCTGATCCCACACCTGGGGGTTAATTTTGTCTTCCCATAGTTTTTGGTCCCTCTCTATTGGAGAAGGTCTAATAGGTTCTTCAGTAGTAACCAGTAGCTGCAGGGCTCTAGGGGCTGAAAACCTTCCCATCACAAGGGTAGTCCCCAGTTTAGTATGTCTCTTCCTATTAAGAGAGTAAGACACTCAGGGACCACCAGAAACTAGTAGGAAAATATTTGTCCATCCCAGCAACAAAAAAGTGCTTGGGTGAATCTTTTAATAGTTGCTTTTCCTGTAGCATCTAAAATGGTACAAATTTGGGAGGAGAAGGCTCTGGAGTAGGAGGTCAGGACAGAGTAGGTAGCTCCTGTGTCAACCAAAAAATTCTCGGACCTACCTGCCACATCCAGTTGCACCCTTGGCTCCAGCCCTGTGATGGTTATCTGTAACAGGCGGGCTGGCTGGAATGGACCACTTCAGTCCTCTTGAACCATCATGAGGGAAGGCTTGGCACTTGACCTTGAGGCTGTTGGGTTCTGAGGGCAAAGTGCAGCTTAATGTTTCAGTTGATGGCATTTGTGGCAAGAGGTTCTAGGAGGCTTGTCACGGTTTGGACACTCTTTGGCCCGATGCCCCTCCTGTCTACAGATTAGGGATTTGCCTCATGGCTTGTCCTTCAAGGAATAAGGGTGTGCCATAGGGCTTCTCTGGAGAGTGGCCAGCATCTGGGCATGTCTTATCTCTTTCTTTCTTTCCCTCTCCTAGGCCTTGGCCTCCTTTTCCTGTTCTCTGTTATAAAAGGTATTGGTGGCTGTCTGGATCATCTCATCTAAAGAGGCAGCAGGGTCCTACTGCTGTAGCTGTTGTAACTTAATTTTGATATTTGGTGCACATTAAGACAAGATTTTGTCCTTTAAAATCACCTGTCCCTTGTAAGAGTCTAAATCTAGACTGGTAAACTTTTAGAGGGCCTCTTTTAGCCTTTCCAGAAAGGCAATGGAGTTCTCATTGGGCTCCTGAGTTATTCCTGAGACTGGGCACAGCCCCACAAATAATAGGCTTCCTTCTGTTTCCATGGATAGACTTCTTAGGGGTGAGTCTTTCTGAAGCTTATCCCACCAGAACTGTTGCAACCTGAGAGCCAGGTGTCCCCCAGTCAGGGTGCAGATCTCCAGGCAGGCTAAGGCGTAACAGCCTCCTAGAGATCGAATCCCCAGGCAGGTTGAGGCATGACGGCCTCCTGAGAATTGAATCCCTGGGAAGGTCAAAGTGTGACGACCTCCTGGGACCCCTGGGACTGGTGGATCCCTGAGAAGGTTGAGGTGTGACAACGTTTCGAGCACCAGATTACTAGGTAGGTCAAAGCAGGTTGACCTCCTGGGATCCCCAGACTGGAGTTGGGTATACCCAAGTTCTCCAGCTTGACCAGTGCTGGGTAGAATTAAGGAGTTGTAATCTTAATTTAGGAAGCAACAGTTAGAACTGTACATGGAACAACATATTGATTCCAAATAGGAAAAGGAGTATGTCAAGGCTGTATATTGTCACCCTGCTTATTTAACTTATATGCAGAATACATCATGAGAAACACTAGGCTAGAAGAAACACAAGCTGGAATCAAGATTGCCAGGAGAAATATCAATAACTTCAGATATGCAGATGACACCACCCTTATGGCAGAAAGTGAAGAGGAACTCAAAAGCCTCTTGATGGAAGTGAAAGAGAGTGAAAAAGTTGGCTTAAAGCTCAGCATTCAGAAAATGAAGATCATGGCATCTGGTCAAATCACTTCATGGGAAATAGATGTGGAAACAGTGGATACAGTGTTAGACTTTATGTTTTGGGGATCCAAAATCACTACAGATGGTGACTGAAGCCATGAAATTAAAAGACGCTTACTCCTTAGAAGGAAAGTTATGACCAATTTAGATAGCATACTGAAAAGCAGATACATTATTTTGGCAACAAAGGTCCGTCTAGTCAAGGCTATGGTTTTGCCAGTGGTTATGTATGGATGTGAGAGTTGGACTGTGAAGAAAGCTGAGTGCAGGAGAATTGATGCTTTTGAACTGTGGTGTTGGAGAAGCCTCTTGAGAGTCCCTTGGACTGCAAGGAGATCCAACCAGTCCATTCTGAAGGAGATCAGCCCTGGGTGTTCATTGGAAAGAATGATGCTAAAGCTGAAACCAGTACTTTGGCCACCTCATGAGAAGAGCTGACTCATTGGAAAAGACTCTAATGCTGGGAGGAATTGGGGGCAGGAGGAGAAGGGGACGACAGAGGATGAGATGGTTGGATAGCATCACTGACTCGATGGATGTGAGTCTCAGTGAACTCCGGGAGTTGGTGATGGACAGGGAGGCCTGGCATGCTGCAGTTCATGGGGTTGCAAAGAGTCAGACATGCCTGAGCAACTGAACTGAACTGAATCTTAACTCATTGCTGGTTTGTCCACCATGGATGAGAATAGATATCATGATGTAAAGCAATCCAAGCCAGCTTCCTTGAGACTAGGAAACAGTGTAAACAGTAATAAGTCTTACCCTCTTACCCCAAGGGCTTGCTAAATCACTGATTTCTTTCCCTATCCTCCATAAGAGCAATTTAGGGTGTCTCCAATTGTAAACATTTTGTTGTCATAGACCCATGTTAGGTAATAACAGAAGTAGTGGGTTATCTGAGTCTGTTAGGGACATTAAGGTATTTTAATAGTAGGCTGGGTAGAGCAATGTTGTCTGCAAGGGGAAGGGTCCTGATTATAGGAGTTAGTAATTGACTTAAGAACAAATCAATAAGAGGCAACGGACCAAATGTTCCATTAAAGTGTAGTGGAGATTTGATCCAAGGGTATGTTTGTAACTTTAGGAGAAGTGTGGTAAGGGTTTGGGCCCAAATGGCCTATGGGGCTAACTCCCAAAGTGGCAAACATTATCCCTGGAAGCCGAATTGCCTTTGAAGGGATGCCAACTGATGGACTTCTAGCAAGCATTGTGTGCCTGTCACCTGCCCTAGAGGGTCCACTGAGAGATGCTAATGTTGCACATGTTCTAGGAAATATGAAAGATGAAGGGCTGAATATCTAGAGGGGTTGGATATTTTATAGTATTTCCCTCCCAAGGCCCGCTATTTTCTGATTGTCTCTCCATAAGATTATAGAGGTAACATTGTGGGCCCCCGGATGGGGATGAGGAAAAGAGCATGAAACAGGAAGGAGGGGGGCAGAGCACAACCTTTGAAAGAATGACATAGCACAGGTGCATAAGGTAAACTGATTAAAATCAATTGGTCAAAAATGACATGTTAAATTCAAGTAAACTTTAATCTCTAATCTGTGAGCCAAAAGACACACCCAGATGTGGCAGAACAACTCTAAGGCACTGTCAAAAGATGGAGGAGTGGATGGTTCCACTATGACTGGGATGATTCTCTCACTCAGTAGCATAAGAATTGACCCCTGCTTGCAAAACCTAGCCAGGCCACGTTCCTTGGCCTGTACGCTGTAAAGTACAGTTTCTCTCTGAATTTTAACAAGTCTACCTCTCACCTATCGCTTTGTCTCTCACTGAATTTTTGCAATGAGACATCAGAGCCTGAGCTTCATTAGGTCCTGAAGTCAGGCATCCTGGGTTTTGGTCGGGCTCAAGCCCCAGGAGAGAAAGCTGAAGGACAGGAGGAAAAACCAGTGGAAAAAAAGTACCAAGGAATCCCCTTCACAGCCTGTGGAAAAATTTGCTAAATATCTGACTGGTGCTCACAGTTTTCATCGGTCTGATCCTTGGCACAAAGAAGAGTAAGGAGAGAAGAACCCTCACCAGCTTGTGTAACAGCTACTGGGGCTCCGCAGATAGTGCCTTTGGGATTGTTATGCCTGAAGTCCGAGTCCTCAAAACTGAGAGAATAAGACATCCACAGCAATGCAAAAGCATAAAGAGATTTTATTTCTAGCTCAAGCTAGGGTTCCCGTCTCATCCCACACAATGGAGTCTTGACAAGAGCACCGAGCTCTGAATCACATCTACTTTTATACAGATGGTTCTTTGTCTTTGTAACGGCATAGCTGATTGGCTAAACTGTAGGCGTGCGTGGGACCTTTAAACCTCGCATCCCTATCTGGATTGGCTCGGGTATGGCGCGGGCGGGGGGAAACAAGAAATGAGAGATTGTAAAAGAATTAAGATTTCATTAGGCGTATGTCTCTCCAGCCACAGGAGCGAGGATCTCCTACCTTAACCTGAGGTCTTCTGTACTCTGAGAAAGAGCACCGAGCTCTGAATCACATCTACTTTTATACAGATGGTTCTTTGTCTTTGTAACGGCATAGCTGATTGGCTAAACTGTAGGCGTGCGTGGGACCTTTAAACCTCGCATCCCTATCTGGATTGGCTCGGGTATGGCGCGGGCGGGGGGAAACAAGAAATGAGAGATTGTAAAAGAATTAAGATTTCATTAGGCGTATGTCTCTCCAGCCACAGGAGCGAGGATCTCCTACCTTAACCTGAGGTCTTCTGTACTCTGAGACTGAGCCGTGTGAGTTTTCTGCTGAGTTCCCCTGTGATGGATTTTCTTTGCATTCTGCTTCTACCGAGGGAGCTTCACTGAGTTGGGCTCCTGCTGTGCTTGGCCTTTTCCACATGGAGGTTGTTTCAGCCAGGTTAAACCTGAGTCATAGCACTATAGATGTCACTTGAGTGTGTGCTCCTCAGTTTTTGTTCCATCACAACAAAGACCTGGAGTGAAGGACATTAAAGCCCCCTCCTCGGCATGTCACAGCTCTTGGGTCTTGGACAGACAGTGTTACAGCTCTCAGGTCTCAAATAAACCGTGTTATAACTCTTAGACAAATCAGTGTTACAGCTCTATTTTATTTAGAAGATAGCAGTAAAATCCATCTTTGAGGCGTGAGGGCACGTGGATCCAAAGACACAAAGAGAAGAGCGTCCCAGCACATGAGGGAGAGAGCTAGAGAGAGTGCGCAAGAACACTAGCTTTGGCTCCTCACTACATTCCTTCCGAAGAAATCCCAGGGCTGATCTTCAGAATGGACTGGTTGGATCTCCTTGCAGTCCAAGGGACTCTCAAGAGTCTTCTCCAACACCACAGTTCAAAAGCATCAATTATTTGGTGCTCAGCCTTTGTCACAGTCCAACTCTCACATCTATACAGGACCGCAAGAAAAGACCTTCGTTGCCAAGATTATGTCTCTGCTTTTGAATATGCTATCTAGATTGGTCATTACTTTCCTTCCAAGGAGTAAGTGTCTTTTAATTTCATGGCTGCAATCACCATCTGTAGTGATTTGGAGCCCAAAAATATAAAGTCTGATACTGTTTCCACTGTTTCCCCATCTATTTCCCATGAAGTGATGGTACCAGATGCCATGATCTTCGTTTTCTGAATGTTGAGCTTTAAGCCAACTTACTCTCCACTTTCACTTTCATCAAGAGGCTTTTGAGTTCCTCTTCACTTTCTGCCATAAGGGTGGTGTCATCTGCATATCTGAGGTTATTAATATTTCTCCCAGCAATCTCGATTCCAGCTTTTGTTTCTTCCAGTCCAGCATTTCTAATGATGTATTCTGTATATAAGTTAAATAGGCAGGGTGACAATATACAGCCTTGATGTACTCCTTTTCCCATTTGCAAACAGTCTGTTGTTCCATGTACAGTTCTAACTGTTGCTTCCTGACCTGTATACAGATTTCTCAGGAAGCAGGTCAGGTGGTCTGGTATTCCCAACTCTTTCAGAATTTTCCACAGTTTATTGTGATCCACATAGTCAAAGGCTTTGGCATAGTCAATAAAGCCACCACCGTTTTGGACTCCTTTTCCCTATTCTAAGTACCTAACAGTAAGGTTCATGCTTATATAAAAATCTAATGCTGCCACTAATTTGACAGGAGGTGGAGCTCAGACAGTAATGCTAGAAATGTAAAGCACCTGTAAATATAGATGAAGTTTCACTCCTAACAGGCCCCGCAAGTACTGGTCCATGGTCCTGGGGTTGGGGACTCCTGAAATACAGGATAAAATCTATCTAGGATGTAAAACATTTTGAGTTGCTAAACTGTATTTAGAAGTTGAAATATGACTTCAGTCCCTCTCTCTGTTTTCATGACAATGAAAATTCAACTAGCTACAGGTGCTGCATTAATTACATTAATTACCTGGTCAAACCAGTTGATTCTAAAGGAAATCTATCCCAAATATTCATTGGAAGGACTGAGGCTGAAGCTGAAGTTCTAATATTTTGGCCACCTGATGCAAAGAGCCAAGACACTGGAAAAGACTGATGCTGAGACACATTTTAAGGCAAAAGGAGAAGGGGGCAAAAGAGGATGAGATAGTTAGATAGCATTACTGACTCAATGAATTTGAGCAAACTCTGGGAGATATCAAAGGACAGGGGAGCCTGGTGTGCTGTAGTCTATAGAGTTGCAAAGTCAGACACAACTTAGAGACTGAAAAACAACACTTATTAATATTAATAGTTTTTGAAAGCCTTAACAGTGGATGTTATAAATTCCATATTTATGGAAGGAATCTTCATAGTTGAATCCAGCAAATGTGCTTTATAAAGTCAGCTTTTATATAGTCAGTTGAGAAAAGGATTTTCTTAGCCTTTTATTCTTTGTGTTGACACTATGAGTAATGCAAACCACATCATCCTGCAGTGCCATCAGTAAATATGCATCCAATTATTATGCAAATAATTTTAATCCTTCAGAAAAAAAGGATTAAAATTTCTGAGATAATAACATACCATAAATATCCAAAGCTAAGTCTGCATTGTTTTTGATAATAATCCCATTTATACACAATCTCATTTTAAGGAAACTGGATATTTGCCAAAATGTTGCAAAAATACAACCTGGATACTAAATTAGTTAGATATTGATGATGAACAAACACATGAACACATAATCAGTGAAAGACATCAGATATTTGAAAAACACAAAGTAAACTGGACCAGTATTACTGTTTCTCTCTGCATGTATTGGGTTGGCCTAAAAGTGCATTAAGACTTGAAGTAACTTTTTGGCTAACACAAATATCTGTGGTAAATAAAGAATTAAGTGAAAGTGTTAGTTGCTCAGTCATATCTGACTCTGTGATCCCATGGACTGTAGCCCACCAGGCTCCTCTGTCCATGGAATTATCCAAGCAAGAATATTAGAGTGGATCACCATGCCCTTCTCTAGGATATCTTCCTGACCCAGGAGTCAAACCTGGGTTTCCCACACTGTAGGAAAACTATTTACTGTCTGAGCCACCAGAGAAGCTGGGTAAAGAGTGAGAAATGCCAAAGGTCCCTTCTGTGTGCTGGACAGTCTTTCTATGCCCTGCAGTCCCACTCTCCATACCCTTTCAACATGTTCTATGTCCCACATGGCTGATCTCTTTGGAATGTATCAAGTGAGCTATATTTCCTCTTAAATTTTGGTTGAGTTCTTTCAGAGGGAAGCACCAGCAGGGAAAATGAAGACAGAAAAATAAACATGATAGTATTCATTCCTGCAGCTACTTCTCAAAGTATGTTAGTTATGACCCTATGGACTGTAACCCATCAGGCTTCTCTGTCCATGGAATTCTGCAGACAAGAATACTGGAATGGGTGAGTAGCCATTTCCTTACTCTAGGGGATCTTCCTGACCCAGGAATCAGACCCAGGTCTCCTGAGCTTTGGACAGATTCTTTATCAGGGAAGCCCAGTTGGATTTTTTTTTTTCTTTTTTTTTCTCCTGCAGGGTTACAGCAGACTTTGAAGTGCCAAGGTAACTGTTCTCTCTGGGTCTTCTGGCAAAGCTCCTTCCAATACTGCCAACTTTGACGTTGTATGTTTCATACTGCTGTTGGCCCCAGTAGGCAATGCTCTTTGGGTTTCACTTCAGTATGCCAGATGATGCTGATGCTCAGTCGCTCAGTTGTGTCCAGTTGTGTCAGACTCTTTGTGACCACATGCACTGGAGCCCAGCAGTCTTCTCTGTCCATGAGGATTCTGCAGCCAGAATTCAGTATTCAGCAAGGATACTGGAGTGGGTTGACTTGCCCTCTTCCAGGGGATATTCCCAACCCAAGGATCAAACCCAGCTCTCCCACAATGTAGGTGGATTCTTTACCATCTGAGCCACCAGGGAAGCCTCACTATGCTAGTCCTTTCTTAAATTCTACTCAGTTGCAGTCACATTTTTTAAGCTTTTATTTTGAAGGAAGCTGAAAGTTATAGTCACTTTTAAAAATTGATACAGAGAAATCTTATATATGTTCCTTTATCCAAATTCATCAATTTTACTACTGCTGCTGCTGCTGCTGCAAAATCGCATCAGTAGTGTCCGACTCTGTGCGACCTCATAGACGGCAGTGCACCAGTTTCCACCGTCCCTGGGGTTTTCCAGGAAAGAACACTGGAGTGGGTTGCCATTTCCTATTCAGAGGGAAGCACCAGCAGGGAAAATGAAGACAGAAAAATAAACATGATAGTATTCATTCCTGCAGCTACTTCTCAAAGTATGTTAGTTATGACCCTATGGACTGTAACCCATCAGGCTTCTCTGTCCATGGAATTCTGCAGACAAGAATACTGGAATGGGTGAGTAGCCATTTCCTTACTCTAGGGGATCTTCCTGACCCAGGAATCAGACCCAGGTCTCCTGAGCTTTGGACAGATTCTTTATCAGGGAAGCCCAGTTGGATTTTTTTTTTTCTTTTTTTTTCTCCTGCAGGGTTACAGCAGACTTTGAAGTGCCAAGGTAACTGTTCTCTCTGGGTTCTTCTGGCAAAGCTCCTTCCAATACTGCCAACTTTGACGTTGTATGTTTCATACTGCTGTTGGCCCCAGTAGGCAATGCTCTTTGGGTTTCACTTCAGTATGCCAGATGATGCTGATGCTCAGTCGCTCAGTTGTGTCCAGTTGTGTCAGACTCTTTGTGACCACATGCACTGGAGCCCAGCAGTCTTCTCTGTCCATGAGGATTCTGCAGCCAGAATTCAGTATTCAGCAAGGATACTGGAGTGGGTTGACTTGCCCTCTTCCAGGGGATATTCCCAACCCAAGGATCAAACCCAGCTCTCCCACAATGTAGGTGGATTCTTTACCATCTGAGCCACCAGGGAAGCCTCACTATGCTAGTCCTTTCTTAAATTCTACTCAGTTGCAGTCACATTTTTTAAGCTTTTATTTTGAAGGAAGCTGAAAGTTATAGTCACTTTTAAAAATTGATACAGAGAAATCTTATATATGTTCCTTTATCCAAATTCATCAATTTTACTACTGCTGCTGCTGCTGCTGCAAAATCGCATCAGTAGTGTCCGACTCTGTGCGACCTCATAGACGGCAGTGCACCAGTTTCCACCGTCCCTGGGGTTTTCCAGGAAAGAACACTGGAGTGGGTTGCCATTTCCTTCTCCAAGGCATGAAAGTGAAAAAGTGAAGTCGCTCAGTCATGTCTGACTCTTCATGAACCCATGAACTGCAGCCTACCAGGCTCCTCCATCCATGGGGTTTTCCAGGCAAGAGTACTAGAGTGTGTTGCCATTGCCTTCTTCTCATAAATTTTAGTGCCTTGCAATAATCGTATCATATTCTTTCTTCATACTTGTGTATGAACATATATTGATAGAATTAATTTTTATGAAGTTTCCTCATAATACATTAATATCCCTTATTTGTAACAAATATATTTTTTTACATAACCACAGTTATTAAATTCAGGAAATTTAGCATTGAAACACTGATCTATTGTCCTTTTAATTGCATTTTTCAATTGAAAAATTGAAAATAATATTGTCTTTATAGCCATTCCTTTATTTTAGTATAGACTCTAGCCCAGAATCATGCATGGAATTTAGTTGCCATGTTTCAAAACCCACCGCTTAGTATCTTATCTGTTTCCTAATGGTACTGTGACTAATGCATTCCATATAAAAAATGAGGAATAAATGCCCTCAGTAGTCCTGATTGAAATTATAAATATAAAAATTGTTAACATTTCCTTTTTGTGCTGCACACTTCTTGGATCATGAAAAATGTCCCCATTAATTCAGTGTTCATCAAGTTTCTGCTCCATGTAGAGCCATGTATGTGCTGCGTGTTAGGAATTAAAATTGGCAAGAGGAAGATATCAAAGAAATAGGAAAATAATCTTTGTGTCTAACAGTTCTGAAAAAACATGAAGTTTTTACTCCCCAACCCCACCCCAAAAATAAAAGAATGAATATAACTACAATTTGACAATTCAGAGTCTACTATTGAACAGAAATACCTGGAAATGTTCTGTATTTTAAAAGCCTTGCAAGTGGCAGACATCAAACACCAATCATGTACAATTTATACTAAGCCTAGTTGTGATCTCATGCATTTTCATATTGTAACAAACTAAGTCTTCATCAATTGATCAAAGCACACATCTGCAGTGAAATCATTTTTCCAATCTCTGATCTAGGAATAAGCAAAATGTTGTAAAAATAATTTGAAGGACCCAGGTTGAATGAGGTGGACACCAGTTGGATAGCTTGTAGATGATGCAGAGTCACTCAAAGCAAAACACCAACTAGTTCAGAAAAGATGAACAAAGCCTTTTCACTCAAATACCAGACAGCTTTTGTCTCTTATTTTTAAAGATACAGTTTACTGGAAGTTAAACTAAACAACAGTCTGTCAGAAAATTGTTTATACACTTAGGCACTGAAGTGGGATTTGAACATGCAGAGGTGCATTCATTAGCCTTTAAAGAATCTGATAATGACCCAGTCTTACTTCCCAGACTTACTACAGAGTAGATAGAAGAGAGTCTTCAGAGAATTTGCAAAAGACCAACTCAAATTAGAGATGTAAATAAAACAATCATTAGCATCATAGAAACATGAAATAACTCTAAGCTGCTCAGCTGAAACCAGCAGAACCACTAAAGAGGAAGCAGAGCCCCAGCCGTGGTGAAGAATCTAAACTACCTATAATCTTCATTTGAAAACAAGTAGAGTGTTTTTTGGTTTTGTTTTTTTAACTTTTCTGCTATGTAGGCAGCTGTTGCCCAATCAAAGGCTATTTGACATTCCAGAGCTGGCTAATCAGCAGAGAAGCTCAGGAGGATCTTGGATTTCCCCAAGAGATGACATCCATTCTATTAAGGCTTATATGATTGAACAGAAGGAGAATATTATTATAGGTTTTGCCTCAGGACCCTCAAATGAAAATCACATTTCACTATTTTGATTGCATTTGCAACACACAAAACAAAGAGGGGGGAATGTGACATGTTGTATATGGAGCAATTTTTCTACATATAATGCTCTTTTCCTCGGGGTAAATCCAACTAGTCATGCAAATTTCTCACTTTCCACTTGAAACACATATATACACAAACAAATTATGTATATATACACATATATATTCTCCAAAAAATTCAGCCCTGAATATTCATTGAAAGGGCTGATGTTGAAGCTGAAACTCCAGTACTTTGGCCACCTCATGTGAAGAGCTGACTCACTGGAAAAGACTCTGACACTGGGGAAGATCAAAGGCAAAAGAGAAACAGGCAGAAGAGGATAAGACAAATAGCATCACTGACTCAGTGAACATGAATTTGAGCAAACTTTGGGAGATAGTGAAGGACAGAGCAGCCTGGCATGCTATATAGTCCACGGTGTCCCAAAGAGTCAGGTATGACTTAGTAACTGAACAACATCCACCACCCACCCACCCACATCCAGATGTGTATAAGAGACAGACCATGCCCTTCTCTAGGATATCTTCCTGACCCAGGAGTCAAACCTGGGTTTCCCACACTGTAGGAAAACTATTTACTGTCTGAGCCACCAGAGAAGCTGGGTAAAGAGTGAGAAATGCCAAAGGTCCCTTCTGTGTGCTGGACAGTCTTTCTATGCCCTGCAGTCCCACTCTCCATACCCTTTCAACATGTTCTACCACCCACCCACAACCCCCACCCCAACACACATATAAAGTTCTTGAGTTAAGCATTAAAAAGAGCAGAAACATAAAGTGATGTTTTCTTAAATAGCAGCTTAGGCATTTTTCTCATGAACCATGTTTTAACTAAGGTCATAGAAGCAATAGAAATGCAAGGAGTCTGGGTATTTACTCCTCTCTAAAAGAGAACAGATGGTAAGAATCAAGTCTTAAGCAAGCCTGGCCACCCATACTGGCCATTTAGGGGAGCATCTACACTACACAATTTTGTCACAATACTTAGTTGAATATACTTAGGTTCAGTGACAACGAAGGTAAGAGAAACTTCATAGAAACATATAGGAGAGTGGGTAGAAATTGATGTCCTGGGAAATGTAAAAGTGGGAACTACTGGGAGTATCAAAGAGCACAGCACCCAGTGGTAAGACTGCTGGACCCAGATTTTACCCTGTTCATAACATCACTGCCCTTTCTCTTTCTACTGTCTCTTTTATATGATAGATGCCTTAGTCACTAGGTCTTGACTGACGGTTTGCAAGACCCCATAGAATGCAGCCCTCCAGATTCCTCTGTCCGTGGGATTTCCCAGGCAAGACTATTTGAGTCCATTGCCATTTCCTTCCCCATTTTCATATGGGAGAGCCATGCTGAAGCCGTAAATTCCTGTCTTTTACTCTGGATGTGGAACTTGATCTGACTTTTGCCAAACCACTTTGGGTTCCTCTTGGCTTCTAAGACAGATTTAGCCGTGTAAAAATAAACACCCATGTGGAAGCTATCAGGAAAAAAAAGTATCTTTGTATCTTTTCTTCTTGTTCTCTTCTCTCCACTCTGCTGCATGTCTTTCTCCTTCTTCTTCAATTATTCTTTTGGTACATGAATTTTATTTTGCTTTTGTTTTTAAATTTTTGGCCACAGCCCACAACATGTGGAACACTGGTTCCCCAACCAGGCATCAAACGCAATGCCTCTGCATTGGAACTGCAAGTCTTAACCACTGGACTACAAGGAAAGTCTAGTAAATGAATTTTAAAAGGACATTTTGTGTTAGGATTTAGTGGATTCATTTAGAATAAATAACTGAGTCAACTGACACTAGTGTCAAACTGCCCAGAGCACAAATTGGCACACTTTTTCTGTAAAGGATCAGACGGTAAATAATTTAGACTTCTCAGACCTTAAGGATAGCTGTTTTAATTACTTAACTCTTCGGTTGAGTCATAGGCATATGCAAATGAAAAGATATGACTGTGTTCTAATAAATTTTCTTATGGACACCTAAATGTCAAATAATTTTCACCAATCACAAAATGTTATTATCCTTTCGATTTTTTTTCCTCACTCATTAAAAATGTAAAAATAGTTTGTAAAGCTCATAACCCATACAAACACAAATGGCTGGCCAGATTTGTCCAACAGGCTGTAGTTTATCACCCTCTATCCTAGAGTTAAATAACAGCTCATCACCTGCCACATCTGTGACTTTAGTCATGGTATGTAACCTTTCAATTTCCATCATCTGTAAAAGACAAATCATCTGCTTTATGCACCATAGCAGTAAGTCTTTGTCATATAGTATCCTCCTTTAACCCTTTGAGTTAGTTCAGAGAGTAAATAAGTTGATGAATATCACATGCCTTAGCTACTAATTGGCAAATTAAGATTAAAAAAATGTTTAACTTCTGAAGCATAGCTCTTTCAATTACTAATATGTGTTTGCCTGGAGAAGCTGCAAACTGAGTCATTCAATTGTATTTATTTACATGTTTCTAGTGAAAAAATTTATGCACAACAAAAGTACAGAGATTAGTATATTGAACCTCCTGTGTACACCACATCTTTAATCAGTTCAGTTCAGTTCATTTCAGTTCAGTCACTCAGTCGTGTCCCACTCTTTGTGACCCCAGGACTGCAGCACGCCAGGCTTCCCTGTCCATGACCAACTTCTGGAGCTTACTCAGACTCATGGCCATCGAGTCAGTGATGCCATCCAACTATTTCATCCTCTGTCGTCCCCTTCTCCTCCTACCTTCAGTCTTTCCCAGCATCAGGGTCTTTTTCAGTTGAGTCAGTTCTTCACATCAGATGGCCAAAGTATTGGAGCTTTAGCTTCAGCATCAGTCTTTCCCATTAATATTCAGGACTGATTTTCTTTGGGATTGACTGGTTTGACTCCTTGCAGTCCAAGGGACCCTCAAGAGTCTTTCCCAACACCACAGTTCAAAAGCATCAATTCTTCAGTGCTCAGCTGTCTTTATAGTCCAACTCTCATAGCCATACATGACTCCTTTAATAATGATCAACTAATGATCAATCTTGTTCTATCTCAACTATTTGCCTCTCATCCCAGATTGGCATGTTGTTTTAAAATATTAATATATTGTTTTAATTCATTTAATGATGCATTAAAACTGCAAGTTCCAAAAATAAAAATATTACAAATAATGTCTTCACAAAAATCTCGACAAAATTATTTTTGCTATTCCCTATCCAACTTTATATGAAAAGTGATAGTCGTTCAGTCATGTCCAACTCTTTCTGACCCCATAGATAGTCCATGGAATTCTCCAGGCCAGAATACTGGAGTGGGTAGCCTTTCCCTTCTCCAGGGGATCTTCCCAACCCAGAGACTGAACCCAGGTCTTCCACATTGCAGATTCTTTACCAGCTGAGCCACCAGGGAGGCCAAGGCTTTATATAGGTGATATAATTTTTAATCAGCATTTCATCATAAATGTTCTTCATTATACAGATTTTGTAACATTTTAATTTAATCACTACATAACTATTTCTCAATTATTAAACACTGTACTTTAACTTTACATTTGTTACAAATTTAAAAATTAACTTTAGAAAAAATTTAATTCATTGAAAGGGTGCTGAACCTTTCACAGAATTCACACCAGAACTGAACTCTCAAGCTTTTGGAAGGGTAGTGCCAGTTCAGTATGGGGACCACAGTAGCAAAGGCCTAGGGACACGCTTGTTTTCTGAAATGCTGCTTCTCAAGTTTTAATGTGCAAATAAATCTTCCAGTGTTATTATTAAAAGGCAGATTTCTATGCAAGAGATAGAACAGGCCCAAGAATCTGCAGTTCTAACAAGCTTCCAAGTTATGCTAACAGAGCTAGTCTCTGGCCCAGTCTTCACATGCAAGGTTCTAAAACCCCTATCCAGATTTTGCTGTTCACATGTTTGAACTTCCGTGATATCTCAGATGGTAAAGTATCCACCTGCAATGCAGGAGACCTGGGTTTGATCCCTGGATTGGGAAGATCCCCTGAGAAGGGAAAGGCTACCCAGTCCAGTAGTCTCGCCTAGAGAATTCCAAGGACAGGGAGCCTGGTGGGCTACAGCCCATGGGGTCGCAAAGAGACACCACTGAGTGACTTTCACTTTCTTTCATGTATATGTACAGGCTTCCTGGATGACTCAGCTGGTAAAGAATCTGCCTGCAATGAAGGAGACACAGGAGGTGCAGGTTCCATCCCTGGGTTAGGAATATACCCCTGGAGGAGGAAATGGCAAACCACTCCATGATTCTTGCCTGGAAAATTCCATGGACAGAGGAGCTTGGTGGCTACAGTCCAAAGGGTGGTAAAGAGCCAGACACAACTGAGAAACTAAGCACACACATACACATGTGTGTATACTGCATCATATGCCTTTATAGATATGATTTTGATGCATAAAATTTTTATTTATGTGTTTATCACAAAACTGTTACTCTTTCATCATTTTCTTTCTTTTTTATCTTTTTTCCCCTGTTATTTCCCTGCTTTGAGACAATCCCATTTCCAAAGGCATGTGACTTATTAAATTCATATACGAAAAAAATCTAGAAACTGGTTTCTGATGTGAAAATAATTATAGAAATGTGAGAAAGAAATGAAGAACATTTGACCCTTGATTAACATAGATTTGAACTACACAGGTCCATTTATCTGTGGATTTTTTTTTTTTCAGTTGTAAATTCTACAGTACTACAAGGTCTGTGGTTGGTTGAATCTGCATAATGGAAGGAATCATGTACATGAAGTTGTTCAAGGGTCAATTGTAAGTCATTACTAAAGATATATTAGTATCAAACTAATTTCAAGACATATTAGATGCATTGAAAATACAAATTAAAGAAACATCCTTTCTTATCAACACAAGAAATTTATAAATTCCTATTTCTCTTTCAATTTGGCCACTCTAGATTTTATACAGTGACTGGGTATGACAATCTATATGCATTTCAGTAAATGGAAAATTCTATTTAAACAAAACAAATTCTTTAAGAGTTTCACTGGTGATAGTTGGAGTTTTATTGTTTAGAGTTTGCAAGTCTGTCACATGTCACTCCTTCAGATGTGTAAACTTATCTATTAATTGCTTTAGAAAGCCATCAGGAGATTTATTTTTTAATTTTTTTTTGTTTGTTTGTTTTACTTTACACTACTGTATTGGTTTTGCCATACATTGACATGAATCCACCACAGATGTACATGAGTTCCCTTGAACCCCCTTCCCACCTCCCTTGAGAGGGAGAGGGTGGGATGATTTGGGAAAATGGCATTGAAACTTCAGGAGATTATAAACAAAATTTTCCTTGATTCCTTTCCATGGCTTGATTTTATTTTTTAAGGATTAAGGTCTTTTTCTTCTCTGAACATTAAAAAGACAATAAATAAATAAATAAATAAAAACAAAAGGAAAAAAAAAAAACCTGTATAAGAGATAAACAGAGCCAAACTTAAACAGATATATCAAGAAAGTTGATCACAGAGTTTAAAGATCAATTGGGAAAATAGCACGGAAGACTCTTGCTTTTTAGAAGTGTAATTGCTTCAATTAGTCTACTATAGTGTGCCCAGTTCTTAATACATTCCCTAGAAATTAACTTGAAGCATATGAAAGTGTTAGTCACTCACTTATGGCCGACTGTGATCCCACGGAGTGTAGCCCTCCAGGTTGCTCTGTCCCCAGAATTCTCCATGCAACAATGCTGGAGTGGGTAGTCATTTCATTTTCCAGAAGATCTTCTCAACTCAGAGATTAAACTAGTGTCTCTTGCACTGCAGGCAGATTCTTTACCATCTGAGTTACCAGGGCTTCCCTGAGGCACATGGGCTACTGCTACTGCTGCTGCTAAGTCGCTTCAGTCATGTCCGACTCTGTGCGACCCCATAGACTGCAGCCTACCAGTCTCCTCGTCCCTGGGATTCTCCAGGCAAGAACACTGGAGTGGGTTGCCATTACCTTCTCCAATGCATGAAAGTGAAAAGTGAAAGTGAAGTCGCTCAATTGTGCCTGACTCTTCACGACTCCATGGACTGCAGCCTACTAGGCTCCTCTACCCATGAGATTTTTTCTAAACAAGAGTACTGGAGTGGGATGCCATTGCCTTCTCCAACATGAGCTACTAGCAAATGATTTGATTCATCATGCCTGCCTTTGGGGTGACATTTGGTTATGGTGGTTATAATAATTTCCTCACTTTCAGGGATCCTATATAATTGTTTGTCAATCGGTGGTCCCATTCCAGAATTCACTGTAAACGTCTTTTGTCCCAAGATATAGGTAACTTTAAGTGACTTTTCTGTGCATGAAATGGCCAGTAATTTAACTTACTAAAGTGCTTGATGGTATGTATTTTAGACTGATGAAGAGCAGTAAACATTTTTCCCATTACGAAAGGTGTTTCAAAACACAAAATTACTATTTAACTCTCAAATGTGCCTTTTTGAATAGAATCCATTTTCAGAATTCCCTTCCTGCCATAGAAATATCACTTGCAGGGTGGGGACATGTTTAGAAACTTATAACTAATGGCCCAAGTCAGGGTACATCCTAATAGACTCCAGCAAAGATGCTAAAATGTCAGTCTCTCCTTTCATTTTTTGGAGCAAAGCAGTCTCGGTCTATATGTGAATTTAAAGGTTGTATCATTAATGTTATGTGTTTCAAGCAATACAGTTATAATGACATTTAACCTTCTCCCAGTTCCTCAATCTCCTTACCCTAAAAAATGACATAATTTTCTTCTAGAGGTAGAATCTCTGAATTTCAGCCACAAAAGGCTGTAAAGCAAAATGGAAAACAGTTTTGAAGTTAGATTTTAGTTCTTGCTGAACTGTGATTTTCTCGGTCATAAAATAGAATGATAATGCTTCTTATTCATAATCGAGGATTGAACACATGTAAAGTGATCTCTCTAGTACTTGACACAGACAAGAGGCTAACATTTATAGCTGTTATTTTTATCATCATTATAGTCATTGTCACCTACTGATGAAAATGTACAGAACTGATTTATTTGATAATTCTCTGAAGCCACAAATATTCTGACTGCTTTTTAGAAACTTCATATAGTATGTTGAATTTTTAACTTGTTTACTGTTAAAAATTGATTGATTCCAGGAAATAGCTGGCTGGTAAACTAGTTATTCAAAAAGAAAAGAGCCCTTATTTGCATGTTTGCAGATTTATATGGCTCACAAACACTCTTAGAATGGCCAATTTTATCTACGGAATCTGAAGTTTAGAGGACAGACACAGTAGAGTCTCATGGTTTAGGGCACACTGACTCCAGCACACTGCTAGCCCTAGGTCAGCTAAATGATAGTCAATTATTAGAAAGATTGATTCAATAAATAACAAAACCAGAAAATGAGCAACTCATTAAATAACAAATAAGTCAAATAACCAATTTACAAAATGATAAATTTGTCAAAACCCAATTTTCCAAAAGCTAACTTGCAGAAAAACAATGCACCATGTAACCATTTCCCAAGGCACTTTAGTTACAGAATGTATCAAATACCATAAAGAAGAACTAAGATCGATTTTTTCCCCCCAGCCACTGTGCTTCCAGAGGTAGCCAAATGTAGGGGAAGAAGACAACAAAACAAAACAAAACAAAACTTAAAAATGCAAAGAAGAATGACAATTTGTGTTGTTGTATGGTAGAAATCAACACAGCATTGAAAAGCAATTTTCCTCCAACAACAACAACAGCAACAAAAATGCAAAGAAAATAGACACACAGATGGAAAAGCCTTTTTGAATAAAACTGGAATATGCAACATACACGATCCTGGACACTAAATCAAATTATACTAAGAACAAGGCAGCTAATGTGCTGAGAGGCAATGAATAATTAAACTTTGATAAAAAAAAAATCCTAATCAGTATGGCAATCTTTTAATGTGTTATCTACTATTTTCATCAGCAGATAAATTGAGTTTTCAGTGAATTTGCTTTACTTGAATTTATTCTTATCTTTATGTGTTTTGTACCCAAAGATCCTAAAATACAGAAACTATTAAAAACAGCAAATTCAGTCACTGAGGTCTCTTGATATGAACTTCCAGTGATTTTTAAAGTTTCGTTTTAAAATCATCTGGATATCTAATTCTTTTAAATGTAACTTCATTAGGGGTAGAAGAAATAGAGAAATGCAAAATGGCTAAATTATCTGGCTTTGAAGTTGTATTTAGAATCATATAGCTTGATTTAACTTGTATAATTCACTGTGAACAAAATTAGTTAATATTCATTTGCCTTTTCCCCAACTCCCCTTGCACTGGTCCTCTATACCTTTTCTGAGTACAACCCACATAATGCAGATACATCTTTTCATCTACTTGAAAGTTTACATACACCCTCAGCTCAATGCCAATAGTCACGTTCTAGTCTTTCCTCAGTAAAGTTTACCTCAGAAAATGACACTTTAGAAAGTATCTTGTGCTGGGAGCCAGCGTGAGGAAGCCCACCCTTGGCAAAAGTCACGAGAAAGGAAACCTGACAAAACGTAAGGGCGTGATCAGGCTTCAGGGATTCCCCCTGGGTTTTCTTGAACATCTACCCCCCAAAACCAGAGTCTGCCTGCCTTATTGTACTGTGCTTTTCACTCTTCTAACATTAACAGGGGGCTATCACCCTTAGATAATAAGTCTCCTGGACATAATATGAGTGTTTCAATCCAAAAATCCCTGTGATGGCTTTCTAGTCTGCTTGCAGGACTCTTACAGCTGCCCATGTGATTGTTGCAGCACAGGAATCTTAAAACATCCTAGGAATGTAGAGGCTTCCAAGGAGTCAAAATCATTAGAATAAAACTGATTAAGGGTATCATTTGTTGAGCCAATACTTGCTGCCAAATTTTCATATATTTTATTTGTTGATATAGTTGGTATATAGAAAAAACAAGTAGCAACATAGATCTTTCAGTTAAGTATCTTCTTTGTTATAACTCGCTGCACCTTTGTTCTATAAGTGGTTAACTTTAGTGCTTTAAAGGAGATGCAGATTAAAGAAAAACACTTCAGGGGATATGAGATTAACATTCATTAAAGAAGAGAGCCATAAAGTGTTAACAGGCCTCTTGGCCAGAAGATAAGGTAAATCACTTGAGACCTTTTGTATACAAAAAAATATACAGAAAGGGTCAGGACTGCTGCCCCTGCATGACTCTGTATCTTCCATTATATAAAACTTAGGGTACATAAACACTTGTTAAATAATAAAGTTGAGGGGTTTTTTGCACAAGTCTGGCCTCCCCCATGTCGATACTTTCTTTCTCTTTCTCCTTGTCTCTCCTTCTTCTTTTCTGGCTGATCCCTTGGAACACGGAGGCTCACTGAGTCTACTTACTTGCCCGGGCTTCTGAGACCTACGCGAGAGGGAACCCAAGGTGGGGCACTCTCCGCTATTCAAGTGGGCACCTGTGGCCCAACGTAGATGGTGCAAGTTCCTTGTCTGGAACTTTATTGGTTTTCCACATAAACCAAAGAATATCAGCCTTTTTTCTCCACTAAATTTTCATACTATACTATTCTTTCCTAATCTCTCTTTATATTTCTAAATAAATAAGTTTTTCCTTGTCTATTCCATCTCCCCTTCGAATTACCCTGGATCCACTGAGGCTGGACCCTAGTAATTTTGGACATATAGGTACTAAGATCTCAAAGGGAACCCTTCATGTCATTTAAATTTATATTGGATTTTACCAAATGTGAAACTCAATTCCAAAGAAATAAAGTGATTTACTAAAAGTCAGAGTAAAGTAAGTTTATTCATTAAATTTTTAGTGAGGACAGCATGTTTATGGTCATAATTTCTTTGTAGCTCCTTGCATGAAATGATGAACTTTGTTTGTCTTCTTGAATCTGGGACTCACTTTGACCAATAGAATCTGGTGGAAATTATACCTTGTAAGTCCCACAGACTAGGCATCATAGGCCTTTCAGCCTGCCTTTTCCTGAATGAAAAGTTGTCCTGACCTCACCAAATAAGAAAGAGAGTTTAGATTAGAAGATGAGAAACCACGTAAAAAAGAGCCAAGGCCAGGACCAATGACCTACCATATAAGTGGAGTCATCCTGGACATTGCAGACCATCCTATCCTTAATTGAAGTGAAACAGCCTGGAATGAGACCAGGTAAAGGAACAAAGTAACTAACCAATTAGCTTACAGAACTGTCAGAATTAATAGACCACTGCTGTTTTAAGTCACTAAATTTTAAGGTGGTGTGTTTCATAGTAGCTAATTGATTTTTTTAATGGCATCTCAGATAGCCTACAAAAATATAAACAATGCAAAATTTTAAAAGAAAATAAAATAATTCAGTATACTTCAAACAAAC